>JALIZH010029887.1:15000-25469 GCA_030522465.1 Rhipicephalus appendiculatus
CGCGGGTTAATAATTCAGTCATCTCTAAGTCAAAATTTTACTGAAATGTACAATTCCTATACTGGACTACCGGCCGCACAGGCCGCCCGTCAACCTTCTCTCGTTACTAGTGGTTCGAGCACGGAATAAGTCTTGCCACTCTTCGAAGCACGTCTGGTCGAGCACTTACTTCCAATTTTCCGAATATTCAGAAAAAAAGTCTCAAGTTAAGAGTTATATTGGATACATATGACTTCACAGCGTAAATTTACACAAAATAAGGGTCAACTGACTGTCAGGATAAAAACGAAAATTGACTGAGTTGGCTGAAAGAGCAGACGCTTTTCCTCTGAGCAAGGGGCGCCGTTGCGCCATCTAACGGAGCAGATCTCAACCACGTGCTTCCTTCTACATGGCCTCTGAGATGCGTATCTCAGAGCTCAGTTGCTCGCTGCTCGATTTTTAACGCGACAGCGTTAAAGAGCTCGTTTCGCAGAAATTCCGGCGTCGGCGTCGGTGATGGCGTCGTTGGTTGTGAGCGAAAAATCATCATCTTGTCCATGACCGAAAATCAAGAAAGATGCAAATAAAATAAAATAATAAAAACTTTCCGCTCCGCGTGAAAGATCGAACCAAGGTCGTCTGCGTGGCAAGCAGCTGTTCTACCACAAAGCGACGACATTTTTTTTAATCTGCTTTGAAAAAAAAAAAAACAGTAAATGAATGTCATGTAGCGGAAGTAGCCTCCTTAAGGCATCATATATTGCGTGGCAGAAGCGTAGAATCGCGCCAGCGTCAAAACATGTGAATTACGAAAGAAGTGGGTGTATTAAAGGCCCACCGATTACAAAGTGGTCCGACATATTTATCATCATCATCAGCAGAAGCATCAACAAATTGAACATCTGCGTGGCTTCGCGTGTTGCCCTACGGACTCGTAATGGGCTCTTCGCTAATTCGCAAGAAGAATAATTATGGCGTAGTGGGCACTTAACAACTGTGCTTGCAGTAGGCACTCAAGGATATTTTGAAACGGCCAATGTTACGCGCGCAGTCGTTCGATTCCTCACGGCACAGTTGAGGCATGCACCGAGAACTGAAGCAGGCTAGCAATTGAGAAGGCGATGCGCACGACGCCCGTTTACGCTATCGCGTTCTGCTCTTGATGGTGAAGCTCAAGCGTCCTCCAAGTTTTTCAGTCGCGCGACTACAGTCGCAGCCCTCTCAACCAATCAACATGCGCAGGAACAGCACGTCAGCTTACCTTACGGGGCTGTGGCTATGGGAGCCATATGGGTGCAGAGGGGAATTCTGTGTGGCGATGGGTATACAGGTCGAACGCAGATGTGAATATCGATCACCCTGCGTCGCTTTTCGCTCGCCACTCGCAAATGGTCCCGCGCCCAATGATGGTAGCAGGTGTGAACTACCAAAACTACAGTCGACACAAACGTGCCGCTCTACCAACTGACGTCACACGTGACGTTTCTGCGTTTCTGAAACCACGTGACTCCACGGTATCTCACAGCAACCGGAAGTCCCGCTGCTGCGCTCATTAGAATATGGAAACTATAGAGTTTCCTGCTATTACCTACAGGGAACTCTGGAGCTGCGATCGTTCAGCCGCCATGGGAATGATGGCTAGTGCACGGATTCGCCTGATATTCGTGCTTGCGGCTTCGAAGGCACTTGTAGCTTTGTTTATTGTTGCATTTTGGCGTTCGTTTCCGATAAAAGAATTGATCGTTGTGAACTTCGCGAGCCGATTTGAATTGGTGAGCCTAAAAGATTAAGATGGTGAAGTGGCCCCTGCTGAACATTTCCTGAACTTCGTCTTGCGGCAAACCGCGGCTCCAGATCACACGAAGCCAAACGGAGCCGAAAGAACGAAGCTTAGACAAATCCGTGTACTACACGTAATTCCCATGCCGTGCGTTGCAGCTCCCATAGACACTAGCGCCAGATTTCCCTCTAGTGTATCATCAGGAAACTCTAGGATGAAAACTAGTGCGTATAGCTCGAAGCTAGAACGGTCGCTTCGGCATTATATATACTGCGAACTGCAGTACCGCGGACGGCGCTCGCATCACATCCGGCTTGTACGATAGCCAAACGTTGGCTGGCGAGAACTTCCTTAGGAATTCATTCGAGCACGTCTTCTTTGGAATAAACAAACCGTCCCTCCGAGGTGGGTGATAGCGCTAGCCCACGCTTTGTGAGGCGGCGTGTGTAACTCGACCAAGTCTCCTCCGGCCGTATCTCCGGACGCCCGGTCGCGGTTCCGTTTCGGAAGCCATGGCTCGCGGTCTTCTTTCGGTCACGCCATGCATTGTCCCCGTTTACCGAGATGCGACGCTGTAGCTGCATGCTAGATTCCCGCGCATCGACTTCGCCTCGCAGAGTATACGCTCTTCTTTGTGAGGTTGGGTGCGGTGCAGAAGTGAAATGATGAATGGCGACACTGGTGAACGCAGTCGTGTGGGTTTCACGATGTGCACCAAGTTCTGGGAATCTGACGGCTCGCTGTAGTCGAGGATAGTTGGATCGCCCACGCTCCGTGACGTTGAGAACAAGCGTAACTTAAAGGTTTGAGTGTAGGTGAGACGACATGTCAAGTATCACTCTTTGCGGCACGCACAAAGACTGCGCAGACAAAGCGGGAACTGTTGAATGAAATAAATAGATAAATAGAACTGGAGTCTAACCACTCACAGAAGCTCCTATAGACATTACACGTAGAGTCGGACTTACTGCCATGTTCAGTGTTCAGATCGATAGATGACTATTACAGAGCGCGCATGAAACTGACGGCGACAGCGAAGCCCCGCCGAGAGTGTCCATATAATTACTATCGCAGTAATAATAAAAAACAGGAACACTTATGCTGAACAGAAATATTGGTCGTTTTGGGTATACTGCGCTATTGAATTGCCGAAAAGAAAATAATGACGCCACGCTCCTGGCAAAAAATAAAAATAAAATAATTGTACATCCGAGAACATGCACAGCATCTGGACTCGCGCTCAACATTTAGGCTTGCTGGATTATATTATGGGTTATTGATTGTTGCTATCGCCTGACAAATATTATGCGGAGGTGGCATGCGACTGAAGAGGTGGCACCCGACAGATGTTCCATTTAAATTATCTAGAAAAATTCTCGGGGCTTTGCTCGACAACTCCTCGATATCTTCACGGCGCAAAGTGCACTGTGGTACTCTGTATTAATTTTACGTACATGGTATCGTTAATGGTAAACCTAAAGTGAAGTATGAATTACTGTTTCTTTTTTAGTTCGCACTCATTTAAACGTGGTAGATACATCCGGGATCGAACCCGCGCCCTCGAGCATTGCAGCGCGACGCCGTGTGTGCTCCCAGGCCCCAGAACCGGTTGCGCAATGAATCAACATACTTCACAATAAATCTGCTTTTCTCAGGGAGAATCGTCAAGACCATTTTTGTCTGGTTTTTTAATGGACGTAAGACCACCGCACATTATTTGCGATGCACGGAACAGATTAAATTTTTTTTTTTCGCAGAGTTTCTCCTCCTCGCCCCTGTCATGGCGCTTGCGAAGAAGTTGACGGCTTTCCTTTCCTCGGCTGTGACATTCCTGTCTTAGCTTTCAAGCCAGCGATGCGAGACGGCGCGCAGAAAACCACTCTCGCCAAGATTATGCGAAAGCCTTTGTATCTATGCCGAGCCTGAACCACGTGTCTGAATTATACGTACGTACGTGCGTGCGTGTGCGCGTGTGTGTATGTTTGTATGTGTGTGTGTGTGTGTGTGTGCGTGTGTGTATGGGTGTGTGTGTGTATGGGTGTGTGTGTGTGTGTGTATGGGTGTGTGTGTGCGCGCGTGTGTGTGCGTGTATGTGTGTGCGTGTGTGTGTGTGTTATTGTGCAAATGTATACTTCAGTATGTGCATTGATCAGTTCTCATGTTGTGCATATGCGTTTCTATTTTTCCAT
This sequence comes from Rhipicephalus appendiculatus, assembly GCA_030522465.1. Lineage (NCBI taxonomy): Eukaryota > Metazoa > Arthropoda > Arachnida > Ixodida > Ixodidae > Rhipicephalus > Rhipicephalus appendiculatus. The sequence goes on from JALIZH010029887.1 coordinate 18,952, forward strand.
GCGGGCATTGTGTGTACTTTTTTGTTTTGTGTGTGTGCCCGCTTACGTGCATGTGTCTACGAGTGTGCGTTTACAGGGCAACGTCATCTTTCCCCTTCCATCGGAAGCAAGGACTTCTTTCGTACACTCCACGTATTGCGTCGCCTATTCGCCTCGAGATCTTGGAGTGGCGCCCTCTCGCGTGTGACGTCAGGGAGAGGACTCGGATGCAGCTCTTCGCGCGCGCTCTCGCTACGTGAAGGCTGTTCGACGCTGCCGGCCTGTCTATCGCGCTCGCGTTATTGAAACATTGGTGGGCGAGTTGATAAAGCAATTTGTACTGAATGTTCAAGCAAAATGCACAGCGAAATCGAGTGGAGTTGCCGTCAGGAGCACGTTCTGTGTCGATTGCTCCTGTTGTCGTCTGCTAGCCATCCATGTGTACATCTGCTTCTATGGTGAATTTTTCTTTTCGCGACTGTTCTATGGCCGTGGCGCACTCAAAATGACTTTCCTGCCCGCTTTAAATAACTGACTTCAGCGTTCGGGCTTCAGCTTCCATGTCTGCGTTAAAGCGCAATAAATGTATACCGCGTGCTGCGCGTGTTCGGTTGCCAAGCCTGTGCCTTCGGTTCAATTCCTCTTTTCGGAGTTTTAAGCGCATGACAAACGACGTGTGATGTCATTCAAATAAATTAAGTGGCGTTACCGGCAACAACGTTTGATTAAATACACATTTTTAGCAGCTGCTGTGTAAGCGCGTCGTAAGTACTTTAAATTGAAACACGAAATAAACAGGGTGAGTCTAAAGGGGATGCACGACGGGGATATGAAATATCGATAGGTTGTCCGGAGTGATTTTCTTTTGTTTTTGTTCTATTTTTTTTTCGCAACATATTTTAATCCTTACGTTAATAAATCGCGACGTTTGTTCACTCGTTCATGGTGGTCTGAAAATATGCTGAACAGAATTACTGTAATCATACTAACGTTGATAAACATAAAGCTTTCGCATCGAAAGATGTATTTGCAATAAAATACTGTAAATCAGTCTCAACGGTCGACTCCTGATGTGGCTTGGTGCGATCACTGTACTAAAGAGACTCGAGTTCCTTATGCATTTGCCTAAGTTGACTCGAAGGCGAAAGCCATCTTTTTCTTGAGCCGATGTATTGTTCCTTCGCCGCCCCCCCTCCGAATGCTTTCTGGACGTAACGTGGTTTTGCATTGAAGCTTTCTACACATCACCTGGTTTTGCATCGCCTCCGAGATCGGCCCACCAATCACGGAGGCAATACAAAGCGACGATGTCATGTGATGACGTAATCATGTGACGTGACGTTATGACGTCACGAACTGTGTCGGTCTGGGATGTCATGATGACGTGATCATGTGATGAATTTTCGCATCACTCGTGTTGACGCTGGCGACGCGGAACGCCGACGGTCAATTTTCGCAATGGAATCTAAGGCTCCCACCTTAAAATATTCAATCTTGTTACAGCACGGTAAAGAATCACAATGATCAGCCACAGGGGCCAAAAGAATGGTGGGAAAGAGCTCTCTTTCTCCTCTTCCTGGACACATTCGCCGATTTCCTAATGTTTACGAAGCTGTACTATCGGTGTCAAGTGAAACGCGAACACTGCAGCGGATCGCGTCGCCCAAGCATTAGAAATATAGTGCGCGCCATCCTGTCATTACCACTGGCAGGCTCGCGCAGTCGAGTAGGCAGCACTGCGCGATCGAAAACATGAATGCGGCTCATGAACGTATCTATCTCTAATCATAAGAGGCGAAGTGTACCACGCGCACCACTGCTGGCGTTTCATTCCGAGCGATCTTATTTGCATCCAGCTCGCCCAAGCTATGCTAGTGGTCCGCAATAACCCGCTGGTCGATGAACTTATCGATTTCATTTTGTCGGCTGTCGTGTCTGCACAAGTCCACATGACTACAATTGGGAGTGGAGCGTGAATTTTCGTTCATCTCAAGTCTGTTTACACAACGCTGATTTTTGCGAATAAGCCGCAAAATTGATCGCGCTGCGATTTCAAAGCAGCGGACACTCTCTTTAACTCACTTGGCGCGGGCGTTCGCGCTCTCATGTAAGCTATTTCAACGCCGTCCAGCCCAGTGAGCGACTCTACGAACTCGGGGGGCATGAACCTGACCGCGATGGCTGTCGGTATACAGAAGATATGTTAAATGTTAACGTTTCTTAAACTCATGTAATGCTAGCAGTCATCTCAATAAATATCATTGCAAGAAAATGCAGCTGGTAGTCGAGGAACGCCGTGCGACGCGAGCGAACTATAATAAAAATGCTGCTGTTTTAGCAAGAGCGTAGCAGACGACAAAAGCCGAATCCCCGCCTTTGCGTCACCGGAGCGCCGTTCGCAGCGCCGCCATCGGTCGCACACGAGGCGAATACGGCGGCTTGAGATTCACCGTCCACATTTCTTGTATAATACGACGTTTTCTTCCGATTTAATGACAAAGCGTGGCGCTGTACACAATGTAAACGCGTGACGAGCGAAACTCGCTGACTAGCAACTAATTACATGGTCTAGTTTGCGGTTCTGCAAGCAAGAACTCATGCGCGCCCCGCGAATGCTGCGGCGTCTCCGACGGCTTCGCCACCTTTCTGTAGTATAACACGAAGTTTTCAGGCACGTTAGTGATAACTCGTGTTAGCAACAACTTGTAGGTTTGGGCGAGTCGGTTCATGATGCAAATAACTAGAAGCAGCGCGAAAAAAAAACAAAAAAAAAACGACGACAACAAGGAACACACACAACATAATAATAATAATATCTGTGGTTTTACGTCCCAAAACCACGGTATGATTATGAGAGACGCCGTAGTGGAGGGCTCCGGAAATTTTGACCATCAGCTAGGTGTTCTTTTACGTGCACTGACATCGCACAGTACACGGGCCTCTACCATTTCGCCTCCATCGATAGGCTGGGATCGAACCCGCGACCTTCGGGTCAGCAGCCGAGCACCGCAGCCACTGTTCCACCGAGGCGGACGAACACGCACAACAGACACACACACAACATGACTAGCTCTGTCTGTTGTGTGTGTTCCGTGTTGTCGTCGTTTTTTTCGCGCTGCTTCTAGTCGCATGATCACTCGTGGTGCTGGCGCAGACACGAGTGGGAGACAAACGAAAGCGCATGTAGTTTGCAGTTCGGCAAGCAAGAACTAATAGGCATGTTAGTTCTTGCTTGTTCGCGGCTCCTTCTGCGCCGATGCTCTTCAAAAGCAAGTACAGTTTCACTGACTACTTGTTGCCTGTTTTGGCGGCTGTCAGTCACCGCCGATATAAACGCGGCGACGTGAATGACACGTTGGCCAACACGACCGATACACGCCTGACGCATGGATGGCTGCAAGAATTCTATCTGTAACTCTTGATGCAATGTGTTGCTGCGTGAGTGCTTTCGGGGCGTCTGACGATGTAGGGTCACTAAGTGAAGGAATTGATCCAGTCTCGTGTTCGTTTTCAGCTATGGCAGTCAGTGACGTGGCCGTCAACATTTTTTTTCGCGGGGTAGGGTCGGGGGTTGTTCAACCATACTTTGTGTATGTTCGTGCGTGCGTTTTATGTGCATTTGCGTGTATATACACAAGCAAGAAATTATGGCGGTTCGACTCCCCCCCCCCCCCCTAACTGCGCAACGTCAGTGATCGCAGTGGTTTAGATGTTATGGTGGAGAGGTCGCGAAAAACAGGCCTCCTTTTTCTCGCTATCTTCTCCCCGCGAAAGCGGTGGGAAAGGTGAATGACAGCTGCGCCTTTCTTTAGAAAAAAGAGTGTTCATTCTAACGCGATAATAAATGCGAGAAAACAATAATTCTGTTAACATGAAATTCTACAAATGTATTCGCAAAATTCACCAACGGAACAATAAAGTCTCTGAAAATATTTTCGTCGTCCCTCCGGCACGAACTGCGAACTTCGATTAAACGTGCGCTCTCGCGTGTTATCTCGACGGAGACCAGAAGACGGCTCATGCCTTAGTATAGACCTATTCCATGTTTATAAACAGGGGTAGGCGCCGTCGACGTACTGAGGCGCTTGTAGCGACGTCGCCGTGCGTGGGCTCCCCGAATTAATGCATCGTCTCTCTCTCCGACGCTTCACAGCTACATGTACACGCTCTGCAACAACAGACACCCTGCCACACTTGCTCCTTGAATGCAAGTGTCATGCAAGCAGCCGTATGCAGCCGGAGACGACTGGGCGTGAAGCACGACAAACGAACGAAGACCACCTAACCGAAACGTGGGAGGCCCAGCTCACCCTCGAGGGCCTGGAAGACCAGCGACGACTCATCGCCAGGGCCAAGAAGGCAGTCGAGGCCAGAGGGTTCCTAGACTAGGGAGCCCTCCCATTTTAGAGATGCTCAGGCGTGATAGCGGGTATATATAGCTCGGAACACTTTCGACAATGAATGTCTATTAAATGCGAAGCATTTCTAAACGAACCTGAGGCACTTTGGCCGTTTCTATCTACGTATCTATCTAGCCACCCACGTCAGAGTGCTCTCCTGGTCGTCTGGATAACTTGAATTATAGCAAAATTGGCATAGCAGGGGATCAGTGTGACGAACATGATTCCCTGGTCATGACATGAATAATGGAAAATGCCTATCGAGTACGTCATGAAACCCTGTCCCTCATTCACATGTGGCACGTATCCGCCAAACACAGTTAATGCAGTCATGTGTGGCGCATATCCGCATAACACAGTTAATGCTAGGCGCATAGGTGTGCGCACGGAGGGGAGGGGGGGCATGGGGGCGAGAGGGGGGAGCAAAGCCAGCCCCATGCATTGACCAAATAGGGAGGGAAGGGGCGAGAGGGAGGCGCGAAGTCAGCCCCATACATTGACATAATAGGGAGGGGGGGGGGGGGGGGGCTGCGACGAACCTTCGACGCCCCTGAAGGGGAACCATGCGCACGCATAGGCGTGCGCATGGTTCCCCTTCAGGGGCGTCGAAGGTTCGTCGAAGGCTAGGCGGGTATGCGCCACAGGTGATTCACAGTCTCAATCAACAAAGCAACAGCGAACACACATATTGAAAATTTCGGCAGATCCCACGCATTGTGAGAACCAATATTGACTTCGACATTGATTTATCAAAAACACAGCAACGCATGGATCTTAACACTACATGAAAAACGTTTTCGATGTGGACAGGGCATCACAGAACCTCGTTCCCACGCCCAGGACATTAGACATTATACAGCACTTCTTCTAACAGGCATGCACAATTTCGAACAGCTGTACTGTGCTTCATATTTCACAACACACAGACCCCTCATCGCCGCGATCACGATCTGATCCGATAACAAGTCCTGTCCTGGTGTTCACTGATCACGATGGTGATGACCTTGTTCTAGAACTATCAAGAACCCCTCCCACACACACAGACGGCTTCGTGAAACGTGCTTGCGTTCTCCGTCATAACGCACAAGTATTAGCAGGACTTTAAGCTTACCGCTTCTGGTATTGGTAATAACCATGTTGCTGTCCGGATCGTTACGCAATTGTACACTAGTCGTTATATAAGAGATATGAGGCTATTCAACATGTGTGTGTTCGTATAACATTTTTACATATCTAACGTTTCACTCAATAAAAAAAAAAATTAGGCCACAGTCACCTTCCCACCGCAAGCTTCGCACAACATAGATTCCCGCAGTACGTGGGATCTGCCGAATCTTATTTTCTCTCTCTCTCTTTATGTTACACTAAAATATTCTATATGATGTAAAGAACAAGCTCTCGCCCACACGATCAACGAAGGTTTCTTTTTTATTGCAGTTTGAGACGGTCCCTGCAGTCGTCTTCAGTTCTACGTCATCCCGCGTGCATGTCGTCGGCGCTTTGATTGGTCGTATTGCCGGTACTTGGCTGCTCCAGCCATTGACTGTACGTAAGGCGCCACTGCCAATGCTTCTTCCATCGTTCGAGTAGCGGAAGAGTGCGTTGTGCCGGACCCCCAACTCCGACACTGGCCTCCTTTGCCGAACCACCAGGATCCTATGTCACTGTACGAGGAAGCGCGCTGAACTTCCGCTCGGTTGTGCAGTTTTGTACAAAGCTTGCAGAATTTGTCCTCCCACGCAATCTCGTGACTCTCTTTCCACTTGAAGTAAGCCGCGTATTCCGTGTAATTCTCCGACAGCTTTCTGAGGTACTCGGCGAGGCTCTTGGGGGAGTCAAAGGAAAGCGCGTCGATGTACGAATGGGGCGGCGCTATATCACTGTACTTCGCACCGCCGAACACAACCGGTACGACGTAGTGATCGAGTGGGCCGAAGAACTTCTCGGTGACGTAGTCCACGCATATGGAGTTCTCGAAAGCGAGCGCGTAGAAGTACGTCCGCTCGAAGTCGACGTAACACGCATCACCTCGGGATCTGGGACAGTCGTAGTCGCCACACCTGCCGTACACATCTACGTCCGCGTATTTCCGTAGTTCGGCGACGAAGTCTTCCCTCGCGCCGTCGGTGTAGCAGTTGC
>JALIZH010029888.1:0-13415 GCA_030522465.1 Rhipicephalus appendiculatus
TAGAAGCATTTAGGACGGGTAAGTACATCAATATACGTGGATACGAATACATTATTTTGGTATTTTATTCCCAGAAGAATGCCGCTGTATCGCTGTCGATTGCATCAGCGCCTATAGTGCGAGAGGTGAAATCATTTATGACTGAAATTACATCATTAAGTGTTACTCAGTAATAAAACCCCTAAGATAAAGTAAAATAGCGTCAGTGCTATTTTGTACACTTCTCTCTAGCAAGCAAAGAAGCGCCTCCAGTGTGTCCGCCGCAAGAAAGCTGCGGCAGAATGAACCTGCCCTCCGTGAATAACTCCGCCGTAGCTAGCTGCCGGAGGTATTTGCAGATGTGACGGAGGGAGCTACAGCGAGTGGATGGACACTTGAGTCAGTTTTGGTGTTACAAACAAAATGTAGCCATGAAGCTGATAGCCCAGCGAAACTTCAGCAACTTTCACATACGTGTCTTTATCTTTTCAACCTACGTCGCAATAAAGTTGTGCAAATATGTGCAGACGTAAAATGCGTATTCTGAATGTTCTTTTTTTGACATCATAAGTTTAATTAGTCGCTTGTTTTGTGGAGCCAAGAGGTCGCGTTCTTGCTTTTATCGCATGGGCTGCCATTCACTTGAAGTTGAGAAGTTTTGTTTCTGTGACCACGAAAAAAAAACCGACCATGTTCAAGTTTTTACGAGAGACCGAACTCGACAAGAGACTGTAAATTGTTTTTAAACGTTTAGCTTCATCACCACCTTCCTCCTCCTCATCGTTAACACCTTCTCTCTTTTCTTTTTACCCCCCTCCCCTTTCCAAACGCTGAGTACCAGGCCAGAAAATGGATTTAGGCCGACCTCTCAGCTTTTCTGCCACAAAAAAACATCTCTCTCTCTCTCTCGAGAAAGTGAGGAAAGGGCACAAGGCATGCTGAGCGATTGTTTGGTGGGAGACTTTGGAAGAAGGGAGGGACAGAGTATAAAATATTTTTTCGCTCTCCAGTGAACGATAGCTAAGTGTAAATTATCTTCACTCGTTATGAAGCAGCAATTACTATCACCAGAACAGCTATTGAATGGCACCAAGGATATTCTGACTTTGTCTTCTAGGGAATGTCATTGTTAGGTTCCGCGTTTAGTTTATCTCAGTTGTCTAGTACGAATCTGAAGCTTCTTCTTGGTAGTTTATCATGAGCTGATGCATTTTATTGCGATAGCAATTATATGGACAGTCTCAACGGGTTTGTTGCCGTCGCCGCTGCCGTTGCCGTCATTTCACGTATAAATTCCAAATTGATAAATCCCCCAGCGCATCGTACCTCCTACCCGCGGTTAACAGCGCGGGAGTGGGGGTGACAAACGTGGCTGAAGGGGATATCAAACGAACCGGTCCACCTACGTCGCTCCGAGGTCTATGCGATAAGATCCCCCCCCGGCCTGTTTGACAAGCCGGGGAATTCACAAGAAGAGAGGAAACGCCCCGCGCGTATTTAACAAGCGCGGAAAGACGCAAGGGGGGGGGGGGTCCCTCATGCAGCCACCGAGACCTTTGGTTTTACGAGCGTGGTCGTCGCTGGCGCACGCGTTATCTCGCAATCTCAGCAGCCGACAGCGGGCGGCTGGCTCCTACGTGATCTGCTCTCAACGCGAGGAGATTGTGCGTATAGTGTCCCTGGAGCGGCCGTATTCTCTTAAACCAGCGTTTTGTAGAGTTGCGTGAGATCGAATCCAAAAGAGTTGGCTGCCAGCCTCACATCGAATAACATTAGAATTTGTTGCTATCGCATTCATTGCTTCACACTTGCGGTAAAACTGACTTTTTAATGCTCACGCACAAGCGGAAACTTGCTTACTTTCCTGTTGTCTTGTTCCTCAATTTTTGCCTCCTGCTCACTACTGGGGATAAGCCATGAAACCAACAGTTTACATAGGGTATCTATATGTACGTATCTATAAATAAAAACCACGCTGAAGAGTAAATCAGAAGAAAAAATGTTTGAATTGTGCCAAAGAGATTAGAACCTATAACCCCTCGCTCCGCATCCTGGCGCGATGGACAGCTGTGCTACGTGCCGCTCGTTCTTAGCAATGCTTTCTGGAACCGTTTACTGCTGCCGGTACATAGGTCTTGGAGGCACGTCGGCGTGTTCTGTACCACCCATAAGATGGTGCAGCAGTTGAAACAAAATTTAGGAGCGTTGCTTTAAGCGAAGTTCTTAAATTTTGTTTGAATTGCTCTTGAGGCGCGCACTAAAAATTAGCCGATATCTGTACCCATTCGCGATGTAGACTACTGGGACAGCAATGCTTCGAGCGCCACACGCCGCAGGAGGCGCAAAGGAGTCACCTCACGCACCGCACTGTTCAACAAGGAGGCGCTAGCGTAGTCGACACTTGCAGCGCGCTGATTAACCACGAAAAATAACTACTGTGACAGTTGTTAGTTAGCGTTCATCCGGTGTATATCTGTGGGTTCTTTTCGATCATCCTTTGTGTTTGAGCAGCATAGCGCGAGTATCGAGCTGTGACACTTGGTAGTTCGCGGTCGTCCTGTGTGCGTTCTTTTCGTGCATCCTCTGCGCTTGAGCGACGCTCCGCAAGTATTGAGTTGCTTCCCGTTCATCGTGTAGCATTCTAATTTGTCGCTATCGCATTCATTGGTTCGCCCTTGCTGCGAAACTGGACTTTTTTCGTTGTGATGAACATTGACGGATAAAGCTGTCAACTAGGGCATCAAAAATGAAGAGTGACTAGCTCATACAACAATAAATATAACAATAATAAAATGTTGAACACCATCGACTATTGAGAGGACTACCGAAATACCAAATTTCGATTGGGGATAAGTTAAAAATGAATTCTGGCATTCCTAAGAAATTCGCGTATTCCTAAGCTGTTGCTCTGACGCATAGAAGACGCCTCAAGGGGAGGAATATTTTGAGAATTCAGAGTAATTCTTAGGTTTCTGAATACAATTTCGATACTGTTTTTCCTATGGCTTGCGAAGAGACAGCAAGTATATGAAATATTCAATGGTTTCAGGCTCTTGAGATGAAGAGCATAGATGAGATGGCACCAGACCAGACCTGTATAATAAAAAATGAAGCGGCGGTATACTGCATCGAAATTTTGTAATAGACACTTCCGATTTAAAAGAGAGACATCATTTATTATCCCAAGCAAATTAGACATAACCATATTCTTTAAGTGACAATGTCATTTTCATGCAATCTTGAATGAATGAATAAAATTTATCATTCGGACGAGGCGGGGGGGGATGAGGGGGATTACGCCTGACCCGTCGCACCCTCCGTCGAAGATGATGGCGGTGCCTCAAATGACGGCTCGATGTCCTGGGACCCGGGCCGCATAGGCGGAAATGAATATTTACAGAATCTAGATTCAGTAATCAAAACTGTATCAGGTACAATGGACAATACAGGAACATCTAAAACCACCTCGCGAGAGTCACAGCCACCTCGTTTAGAAATATGCTGAGATGGCCCGCCACCCATAGCGACCGCACTCTATGCAAGTTTTAGGCATTAATGATGTCAATGCATCCGCCGTGGTGGATCAGTAGTTACGGTGCTCAGCTGCAGACCCGAAGGTCATGGGTTCGAAACCGGCTGCGGCTGTCGCATTTCGGTGGAGGCGAAGTGGCAGAAGCCCGTGTACTGTGCTATGTCACTGGACGTTAAAGAACAACAGGTGGAACAACAGGTGGAACCCTCAACTACGGTGTCCCTCAAAATCATATCGTAGTTTTGGGACATAAAGACCCAGCTATTATTATATTGTGACGATGGAACGCGTTTATTTACAGTGTGAGGAATGAGTGCGAGAGGTACAGCTCAGAGCGAGAAGCAGTCGACCGAGCTGCTCGCGAGCCAGTGCCGCTTCGATCTCGTCTTCTTCATCCGCCCACCGACAGCATACGTTGCACTTCCCCGTTCGCAGACGATGCCCACTGGGCGAGTCAGTAGGAAGGTTGACTGTGATACGGCTTCAGGCGCGCGACGTGGGTCAGCTGTGTTTTGCTAGAGCGCCGACCATTGCTTTTGACGCTGGATATGACGTATGTCACGTCGCTGAGGCGGTCGAGGATCACAAATGGTCCGGAGTAGCGGGCCAAGAACTTTTGGTACAAACCACGTTTGCGGACCGGCGTCCACAACCACACAAGGTCACCTTTTGTGTACCATACGGAGTGATGGCGGGCGTCGTAACGGGTCTTGGAGCGCTGTTGAGATGCTACGGTTCGGAGACGTGCGATGCGACGGGCTTCTTCAGCGCGGCATAGTGACTCGGCAACCAATGTTTCGACGTCCAACGTAAAAGGCAGAATAGTGTCGAGACAGCTGCGAGGGGGAGCGAGCGTAGAGTAGAAAAAAAGGAGAGTATCCTGTTGTCTCGTGCTTCGCGGTGTTGTATGCGTACGTGATGTAGGGGAGTACTTCGTCCCAGTTTTTGTGCTTGGCATCGACATAAATTGATAACATGTTCGTTAGCGTCCTGTTGGTACGCTCCACGAGACCATTGGTCTGTGGGTGATAGGGTGTCGCATGGCGGAATTGGCAGGCAGACAGTCGCAGGATCTCTTCAATGACATCAGCGACGAACTGACGTCCCCAGTCGCTAATGACGACTCGTGGAGGACCATGGCGTAGAATTATAAGGCGAAGCATAAACTGCGACACGTGAAAGGCTGTTGCGGTAGGTATTGCTGCAGATTCTGCGTAGCGCGTCAGGTGATCGACGCAGACGATGACCCATCGATTAGCACTGGCTGAACGTGGAAACGGACCTAGAAGGTCGACCCCAACAATCTCGAAGGGAGAGCTAGGAGGCGGTACGGGATGGAGAAGTCCGGGTGGCGTAGTCGTCGGACGCTTGTTACGTTGACATTGTTCGCAACCCGCGACGTATTTTTCCGTGTCGCGTCGCATCTTGGGCCAATAAAACCTTTGCTGGAGGCGATGAAACGTTCTGGCGAAGCCCATGTGTCCGCTGGTTGCGTCGTCATGGCAGAACCGAAAAACTTGAAGACGTAGAGTGCGTGGAACTACCAGAAGCAGACGGGCGCCTTGGCCGGCATAATTCTTCCTGTAGAGGACGGCGTCGTGAACTACAAAAGAGCTTGAATTGGCGGGGTCATTCGCGGAGGCAAACAGGGAATCTAAGCAACGGTCCTCGTTCTGTGCTGCCCGGAAAGCCGCGAGGTCAGGGAACTGAGAGTCAACAGCGGCGATAAATTGGTCAAAGTTGTCTGCGTCGCACTGCGTCGTCGGTAGAGGAATCCGGGACAGGCAGTCAGCGTCTGCGTGGCGGTTACCGCTCTTGTAGCATACCGTAAAGTCAAACTCTTGTAAGCGTAGGGCCCATCGCGCAAGTCGGCCAGATGGGTCGCGTAGGCCTACCAACCAGCAAAGAGAGTGATGGTCGGTGATGACTGAGAAGCGACGGCCGTAGATGTATGGGCGAAACTTGTGCATGGCGAAAACGACGGCAAGGCACTCCAGTTCTGTAACTGTGTAATTGCGCTCTGACTTGCTCAGTGACCGGCTTGCATAGGCGACGACGTGTTCAGCATTGTCGTGGCGTTGAACGAGCACCGCGCCGAGACCAACTCCACTAGCATCCGTGTGAATTTCCGTGGGAGCAGAGGGATCAAAGTGGCGCAGTATTGGCCCGGAAGTGAGGACGAACTGTAGTTGCTTAAACCCTGACTCACAATTCGGTGTCCAGTGGAAAGGGACATCCTTTTGCAGCAAGTCAGTCAGTGGCTGGGCCTTCTCAGCAAAATTAGGCACAAAGCGGCGAAAGTAAGAGCATAGGCCCAGAAAGCTTCGCAGCTCCCGGATAGACTGCGGCTGCTTGAAGTTGCTGACGGCGTCAACTTTCTGCGGGTCCGGCCTAACGCCAGCTTTGTCCACAAGGTGTCCCAAAACCAGTGTTTCCCGTTCACCGAAACGACATTTTTTTGAGTTCAGTGTCAAGGCAGCTTTCTCTAAGCAGGTTAGAACAAGGTCTAGGCGACGATTGTGTTCCTCAAAAGTTCGTCCAAAGATAACCACATCGTCCAGGTAACATAAACAGACTTCCCATTTGAGACCCCGCAAGACGGTGTCCATATATCGTTCAAATGTTGCCGGGGCATTACACAAGCCGAACGGCATGACATTAAATTCAAACAAACCGTCTGGCGTAACAAAAGCCGTCTTTTCTTTATCACTCGGATCCATGGGAATCTGCCAATACCCGGATCGCAAGTCTACCGACGAAAAATAGGACGCTGAATGCAGGCAGTCGATGACGTCATCGATGCGAGGGAGCGGATACACGTCCTTCTTGGTTATGGAGTTGAGACGCCGATAGTCAACACAGAACCTCCAGGACCCGTCCTTTTTCTTAACCAAGATAACAGGGGCAGCCCAGGGACTTGACGATTCTTGAATGACACCGGTGGCTAGCATCTCGCTAACTTGCTCTGTAATAACTTTGCGCTCCGACGCAGAAACTCGATAAGGCTTTTGTCGGAGAGGATGCGCAGAGCCAGTGTCGGTCCTGTGACGGGCGCGTGTGCTCGGTACCTGAGCTCTGTGCAACTTCTGTGCAAAATCAAATGCGTTAGCATGCCTCGCCAGTAGTGCAACCAGGGCTCTGCGCTTTTGCGAGGAAATGGACTTGCTGACCATCTTCATTAATTCAGATTCCATACAGGTAGTTTTATCGGGGTCCGCCTTTGCAGGATCGCTTAAGGCTCCAATGCAGATACTGCTCTTCTTTTCAAACAGGGCAAGGCACATACCAGCCGGGAGTACAATCGACTCGGGTGAGCTGTTCATCACCCATAATTGAGCTTTCTCGTCCGCGAGAGATACAACGCAGCGTGGTACAAAGATGTTTTTCTTGATACAAGGTACGGGCAACGGCTCAACCACAATGTCGCGTGAACTCGAACTGGAGTCTGTTTCCGAAGCGGTAACTAGTACGCTGGCCGGGGACCACGCTGGCAAAAGGGCATCTTTAGCCACGATGAGGTTGCCTTTCTTACAATCAGGCTGCTGGGCGAGAGCGGAAAACAGAACCTCGCCTGCTCCGCAATCCACGGTCGCACGACACTCTCGCAAAAAGTCTATGCCAAGAATAACGTCGTGCGTTGATTGAGCAAGTACTGCGAATTCCGCCTTGAACGTTTTACCGGCAACACAGACAGACACAGTGCACACCCCGACTGGACGCAAGAACGTGCCGCTCACTGCCCGAAAGGTAGAAGCTTTGTCCCAATAAAACATAACCTTGCGGCCAAGTCGTTCCTTAAAAACTAAACTCATCACAGAAACATTTGCACCAGTATCTATCAACGCCATCGTCGGAACATCGTCCACAAGTACATGAACCTTATTTTGAAGCATAGAAACTGGTGGAGGCATACTTTGGTGAAAATCGGTACGTCCAGCGACCTCGCCTCCGTCGGCCGCGCCGGTTAGTTTCCCGGTGGCGGACACGAAAGCCGTGGCCGAGGCCGTGGAGATGGCGACCGGGGCTGACGCGTGGTAGGCGGCGTTAAGCTGCGCACAGACCCGGGCGAATCACTCCGCTTGTTCGGTCGGTAGGCGTGCCGCTCGTCAGTTGGGGTGGGAGGCCAGTAGGTGTAGTCGGGCCGTTGGCTTCGCCGTGCAGACGCCGCGGATCGCTCAGGAAATGTCGTGCGCGGACGACGTCGCATTGGGCAAAACCGGGCAACGTGTCCACGAACACCGCACTGGTAGCAGACGGGCCGTTCACGAGGCATAGGGAACGTCGCAGGGTGTTGAGGGTACGCGGCGCACTGTTCCCAATCAGAAGCAAAAGGAGGCGGACGGCTATTGTAGCTGTAGTTGTTGCGGGAGACATAAGGCTGCTCGACATAAGCACACGTCGATGGTGGAGCCCTTAGCTGTGGACCGCGGTTGGAATAGCTGCGCTCGTCGAAACTCGCAGCATTAATGCTTGCCGATGGTGGATCACACTGCGGGTCTCGGGCGTTCACGGGTACAGAAATGTGGCGACGAAGTTCCTCGCGTACAATGAGGCGAATCGTCGAAGAAAAGTCAGCAGGTAATGTGTCTAGGCAAACATCGACAGTGGCGACCGTCGTGACATTGGCCAGGCGTCCAAACTTCGAAGTGATGCGGCGAGTCTTTAGGGCCTCAAAGGTTCGACAGTGCTTGATCACATCGGCCACAGATTCAAGGCTCTCCTTTCCGATAAGGAAGTGGTAAACGTCTTCCGCAATTCCTTTGAGAACGTGGCCCACCTTGTCTTCTTCCGTCATGTTGGGATCGACAGACTTGCACAATTTCAGAACCTCTTCAATGTACGTTCTGCAAGTCTCACCACACACTTGAGCTCTCTGCGACAACATTTGCTCTGCGCGTTTCTTCTTCGTCGCGGGGTCGCCAAAGCATTTCTTGATCTCCTCCACGAATTGATCCCAAGTTGTCAAGGTGTCCTCGTGGTTCTCGAACCATACCAACGCAGTGAAGTCGAGAAATAGACCCACGTGAGACAACTGGCTAGCGGAATTCCAGCCATTGGCTCGGCTCACCCGTTGATAGTGGCTGAGCCATTCCTCCACGTCATCGCCAGGTTTCCCTGTGAAGGTTCGCGGCTCTCTGTAGTGGTAAGGCGAAGCCCTCGTGGGCGGCTGCTGGATATCTCCGTCCGAGCTCATCTCTTGAGGTAGTGGTGCCAAGCCCGCTAGTCGACGGCTACGGCGAAGCTCGTGCTGTTGCGTGTCCGTCGTTAGTAGACGGTTGCCCTCCGGTCTCGCTTGGTTGTAGCTGGCTTACCCCGCACCTTCCACCACAATTGTGACGATGGAACGCGTTTATTTACAGTGTGAGGAATGAGTGCGAGAGGTACAGCTCAGAGCGAGAAGCAGTCGACCGAGCTGCTCGCGAGCCAGTGCCGCTTCGATCTCGTCTTCTTCATCCGCCCACGGACAGCATACGTTGCAAATATTATGTGAATACATTCAGAATAGAAGGCTCGTTAAGAGAGGATGAAGCGAGACAGACAGACAAGGAACTTTATTAAGGTCCTGAGGAGCCAGCCAGTGCAGTCTTACAGAGGACCCCTGGCTTGCTGTCGGCTAATCCCATGTTGGAGCCGGGAGGCCATGCCTCTCCGCTCTCACGGGCCCTCTGGACAGCCTTAGACTGGTCTTCCAATTTTGAGCTCGTGATGGCTTTCTCCCAGTGCTCGCTGCTGTTGAAGTCCTGTAACAGAGGGCACTGCCAGAGCATGTGGGCTAAAGTACAGAAATCTTCCCCGCAATCCGGGCAATGAGGATCTATCTCTGTGTGGAGCCCGCTAAGGAAACCTCTCGATGGGTACGAACACGTCTGAAGCATCCTGAGCGTACAAGATTGTGCTCTACTCAGTTTTGGATGGGGAGATGGAAAACTTCGCCGCTCCCCTCTGTAATGAGCCGTAATTTCATAAAACGTAAGGAGAGGATCACTGTGCCCAATAGTCTCCGAGCAAGGTAGGTAGGTACTAAACTTTATTAAAGTCCTGAAGAAGTCATCAGTTTTCATTGAAGGAGGACCGCGGTTTGCCGTCTCCGAGCAAGAGATTAATTTTTTTTAGTTTTTATTAATAAACATTCTGTCCGCCGCGGTGGTATAGCGGTTAGGGTGCTCGGCTGCTGACCCGAAGGTCGCGGGTTCGATCCCGGCCGCGGCGGTCGCATTTCGATGGAGGCGAAATGGTAGAGGCCCGTGTACTGTGCGATGTCAGTGCACGTTAAAGAACACCAGATGGTCGAAATTTCCGGAGCCCTCCACTACGGCGTCTCTCATAATCATATCTTGGTTTTGGGACGTTAAACCCCAGATATTATTATTATTAATAAACATTCTTTACGCTAACAACAAAATATTGTGATCCGCAGTCTTGGCCGATTTTCCAGAGTGGGCATGTGTCATCGTGTTGAAAATAAAACAAATAGACAGACAGAGAATCGGTCACTATAACCACAGCCGAATCATTTACTGAAAGTTTACAAAGGGCAAAAAGAACAGCTAGGAGCCATGCTTCAAATATGGCAGTATAATCCGGGAGACGCTAGTAGTATGACCATGATAAAAGCTCTGAAAAAATACACACTCCGGCTTTCTCTCCACACATGGATGCATGAGAGGCAATTACTTGATCCATTTTCCATCGAAATAAATGGTATTATAACAAGCCTAATAAATATCTTGAACGCGGGACTTCGATTTGATATTAGTAGATGCCGCAATTATTTTCTTTTGAAAAGAAAACTTAGAATTTATGTTTGCCGAATGCACTTGAGTGCTTGCTCTTCAAACCGGATTGGGTAGAAAGAATTTTGCTGGCCAGTTTTTGTTGACAATTAGCATCATTGCATAGTAATGAACACAACTGCAAAAGATAGTAAATTACGTTGGAATAACTTCTTTCTCTTTGAGTTGCGAAAACTTCGAGCTGTCTGTGCGACATGTCTGGGCTTCGCTTTTTAATGTGTGCCTAGAACGACAAGATTTTTCATCGCTCCTTCGTACGCTCCAGTTAGTTTTGTTTTCGATGCCATTTTCTTGTGTTCATTATGATATCTCTCGCATTTTCTGGGTGTGTAATAAGGAGAAACCCAACAAATTTGAGGCAGCTACGCACTAGTAGAACGAAGACAGGAAGCGGCGGAGCTGGTGGCGCTGCCCGCCTCCTTTCCCTCCTTCTCACTCTGACATCCCTTTCCCAACGTATGCTATAGTATTTCATGCAAGACTGTGCTATATTTTACCCTCTCACTTACACTTTTAACACGAAAGTGTTTTATGCCGGGGTCCACCACGGCTCCTCTGCCGTATTTCCGTCACGGATTAGACGTTGTAAAATATAAACTAAGATATTGAGATCAAAGAAAGAAACTAGAAGAAAACGTTCCGTCACCGGGCGTCGAACCTGTGACCTCTGGCTCGGCAGCGCGCGGCGCGAAACCACTCGGCCACGAGAGCGTACGTACCTCAGTTCGCTAACGGCAAGCTATTTATATACACCATATACCGTTGGCGGTCCTCAGAGCTCCTCGACTTCAGTGCGTTTTCGTCGTCAGTAGTGAGATGGCGCGAAGGTGGCACGGAGTGCGCGCTCTAAAGGTCGCCGTGCCTCTCGCTGCCGTGAGCGCGCGCCTCCACGGGGCGTGGCCGCTCATACGCGCGCGCTTATCTCCTGATCGGGGCATTGGGGCGCTTATGTTTTGTGCTTCCACCGCCAGTTTGCTCTGAAGTTACAGTGGTTAAAAGCGCGCGAAGGTGTCTTCGCTCAGCGCAGCGGCCGCGTTTACGAAAGGAGCGCGCTGCTCACACACGCGGCAACAATTATTACAGTTCGCGCTCGTCTTATGTATACTTGTGCGGTCGTTTCGCGCGTCTTTCTTTGTGATAGAGCTGCGCGCTTTAGATGTCGAGCTGTGACAGTTAGTCCGTGCTCGTCCTGTGTATGCTCGTTTCGTGCGTCCTTTCAGCTTGAGGTCACGCAGCAAGCTTCAAGCTGCTTGCCGTTCTTCGCGTGGCATTTCAATTTGTTGCTGTAGCATTCATTCATTCACCCTTGTGGTGAAACAATGCTCAATAAACGCTCAACTACCTGTGTGAAGACACGTTGCACTTTCGTGTTATACCGATTCCTTTGACAGAGGGACCAGCCATGTTTTTTCATCCTCCGCTCCTTCACTTCCCCTTCCCGCACATCCTCCTTCCTCGTCACCTTCACTTTCCTTTCTCACCCCTTGCTAAAATACACTATGCATGACTATTAGATGCGAAGCAGCTTAAGGCGGAGTTCAATCCGGGGGTGATGGTGGTGGTGTGCGTCCTGACCACCCTTACTGCGCATGCGACTACTCTCTCTCCCACTCTCCTCCTTTACGCAGGTATTCGGTCGCCTTCTCTGCTCTCCTTCCCCCCGCGCTGCAGCCTGTAAACCCACTCCCTCCTCTCCCTCTCCCATTTCATATAAGCGCGTGCGCTAGGTCGAGGAAGTTTCGCTTGAATCGTGCAGTCGCTCCGTCGACTCCCTGTCACTGCCGTTGTCTCGAAAGCCTCGCTACCCTCGCCGCAGACTCGCGTTGTCTCTCTGTAGCGGAAGCGGTAGCTCAACGCCAACGCTTGGCTTCGACGGCCGAGTGAACGCAAACGGAAACTTGGTGTGCGCCCCCCAACGCTGTTTCGCATCCCCTCATGGTTCCCTTTAGTGGGAGATGGTGTAATTTGTTTGGTCTCTCTACATTCAATCTCTTTTTGTGCATGTCTCTTCGTATCTTTCTTTATCGGTGTATTTCTTTCTCTGTATTTCTATCTTTTACTCTCGCTTTTCTCTTTCTTTTTGTCTGTTTCTCTCTTTTCTTTCTCTCACGCTCTCTGTACTTGTTTGCTATCTTTTTTCTCTATTTTTTCGCTTTTTTCCTATCTTTTTCTCTCTTTGTTTTTCTTTCTACCTTTTTCTTTCTCTCTCCGTACTCGTTCTCTCTCCAATCACAGTTATTGCATTCCCCGCGACACAAATCGCCATACGTTTTGTAGGAGCGAAGCCGTAGATGAAGAGAAGGATGAATGGAGTGCGTGTTGGTTTAGGGTGATGATAGTTTTTGGATTCAGCAGACATAATACGCTCGACTTCCCGGGGTCTCCTCTATAGCAGCTCCGCTGTTAAAAGAGGAGACTTTAGAAGCTAGCATGGGAACAAATTCACTATGGTTACCGCCTCTGTTTCGAGCACTTCATGGAAAAGGCTTTCGCCGACGCCATGAAAACAAGACTGATTTCGCCAGTTGTTGCTTCCGTTGGATTGGTGAAGTGGTCCCTGACAGATGAAGATAAGGGGAAAAAAGTTATTAAAGCGAACCTAGGAAAAGGTCAACAAGAACAAGAAGGACCTTGCGGTAACTGACTTTGAAGCTGATGAGGTTCTCTGAAACCCCCCCCTACCAACAAAATATCACCGAGGGCTAGTATACTGCCTACTGCGAATTCTGCGCGCAGCTGTTTAGGTGCCACCCATCGTTCAGAAACAACCGACTGACACTGTTTTGTATATAGGTACACACTGTACATTAAGAAGAAAAACGCCGTGAGTAGCGCGGCTGCCGCAGATAATTTCCTGCAGCAAATTTCAGGTCAACCGGCGCAGACGGAACGTAGCGAGACTTCCTCGCCAACCGGGAGACTGCGGAAGGCAGCGTGTGGGTGCGTTCCACAACAGCCGTCGCAGACAGGCCTTCGTTCATGCAGTGATTCAGTTCTATATATGGCATCGGTGGAAGCCTCGTCGCATACCTTAGTGATGACGTACCTGAGCGTACCTTAGCACGACGGCGCACACTACTGTGGCGCCACGAAATTGAGTTCATGACGGA
>JALIZH010029889.1:0-17355 GCA_030522465.1 Rhipicephalus appendiculatus
ACCGTTCCGATTTTTCAATGTTCTCCGACAGCAAAAAAGATCGTTTCTGCCGACATCGCCGTCTTCGTGGACAATCATGCTGTCACCGCCCTCGTCGACACCGGTGCCGACTATTCCGTCATGAGCGCCGCACTGGCAACTGAACTGAGGAAAGTCACCACACCGTGGCAAGGACCTCAGCTGCACACGGTAGGTGGACATCTGGTGGTGCCGACTGGAATGTGCACGGCACGCATTCGAATCCGTGCGTCGACATTTACGGGGTCTTTCCTCGTGTTGCCCGTGTGCTCTCGGCCAGTCATCTTGGGAATGGACTTTCTTCGTGAATACGGCGCAGTCATTGACCTCCGTGAATTACTTGTGTCATTCGAGGACCCTTTTTGTGGTGCAACTGAAAGCACCGAATTCCCGAAGACAGCGTTCCGTGTAGCCGATGATTCTGTAACTCTGCCGCCTCGAAGCAGCCTCTTTGTCAACGTGGAACTGGGACAGGACGTGTCCAGTACTGTAATTGCGGAGGCAAACTTGTCTCTCCTTCTTTCACGACGAATCTGCGTTGCCCGAGGAATAATTCAGCCTAGCAACAGACAGGCTCACCTGCTGGTCACGAACTTCAGCGACGAATATCGTCACCTTAGCAGACACACCGCCATCGCATACTTTGAGGAAATTGCCGACGCCCAGGGTTCGTCCACAGTAGCTTCACTTTCGTCGAGCGACCAATCTGTCGAGGCCTTCATGAGTACTCTCGACGTCAACCAGGGTCTACCTTCAGCACAACGAGAAAGCCTTTTTGCGTATACTCAGCTCATTTCAAGACTGCTTTGCTACTACATCAAAGGTTACCCAGACGCCGCTTGCTCAGCATCGTATCATCACCGAACCCACCGAGAGACCCATTCGACAACATGCTTATAGGGTGTCGCAGAAAGACCAGGACGCTATACGTGACCAAGTTCAGCAGATGCTGAAAGACGACGTCATCCAGCCATCGACCAGTCCCTGGGCTTCGCCAGTTGTTTTAGTAAAGAAGAAGGATGGTACTTTGCGCTTTTGCGTTGATTATCGGAAATTGAACAAGGTCACCAAAAAGGACGTTTACCCTTTACCCCGAATAGATGACTCCTTGGACCGTATACGCAATGCTAGATATTTTTCCTCCATGGATTTGCGTAGTGGCTATTGGCAAATCGCAGTTGACGAGCGTGACCGCGAAAAGACAGCTTTTATTACTCCTGACGGCCTCTACGAGTTTAAAGTCCTGCCTTTCGGTCTATGCTCAGCGCCAGGTACTTTTCAAAGGATGATGGACACGGTTCTGACAGGGCTCAAATGGAAATCATGTCTTGTTTACCTTGACGACGTGGTGGTTTTTGCAGACACGTTCGAGCAACACGTCCAACGCCTGCAAGCAGTTCTTCAGGCAATTCGAACAGCTGGGCTTTCCCTCAAACCTGAGAAGTGCCATTTCGGCTACGAAGAACTGAAATTCCTTGGCCCCGTTGTGAGCCATGCCGGCATCCGCGCAGACCCCGAGAAAACCAGCGCAGTTGCCGCATTTCCAGTGCCCACAAATAAGCGCGACTTACGCCGATTTCTGGGGCTCTGTGCGTACTACAGGCGCTTCGTCAAAAACTTTTCGAAGGTCGCTGAACCCCTCAACCGACTTAGAAGAGACGATGTCCCGTTTGTTTGGGGTCAAGATCAGCGCCATGCCTTCGACACCCTCCAAAACCTTCTCCAGACGCCACCTGTCCTGGGCCATTTTGACGAAAGCGCCGACACGGAGTTACACACAGACGCCAGCAACGTCGGACTAGGAGCCGTATTGGTTCAGTGGCATAATGGCGTAGAGCGCGTGATTGCCTATGCGAGCAGAACGTTATCGCCTGCTGAGAAAAACTATTCTGCAACGGAAAAAGAATGCCTAGCGGTTCTTTGGGCCATAACAAAGTTTCGGCCATACTTGTACGGCCGCCCATTCAGGGTAGTAAGCGACCACCATTCTCTTTGTTGGCTCGCGAATCTCAAAGATCCCTCAGGTCGTCTAGCACGATGGAGCCTTCGGCTACAAGAATTCGACGTCACCATCGTACATAAGTCTGGGCGGAAACACACCGACGCGGACTGTCTTTCACGCGCGCCAGTCGGAAATGCCAACACCGACCTTGAAGACGACGACACTTTTCTTTCTGCTGTGTCAGCAACAAGCTTGGCTCAGCAACGGCGTGACGACTCGGAGCTCATCCCCGCTCATCGACTACCTGGAAGGGCGCAACTCCCACCCTCCTCGAAGTTTCGCACGCTCGCTAGCCTCCTTTTGTTTCCGGGATGGAGTGCTTTATAAGAAGAACTTTGATCATACGCAAGCTACAAAACTGCTTGTTGTGCCAACCACGCTTCATGACGACATTTTAGGTGCTTGTCACGACGAGCCATCGTCCGGACACCTTGGCTATACGCGCACATTGCAACGGATTCGGCGCTCCTACTACTGGCCACGTCTCGCGAAGACTGTGAAGCGCTACGTTCGCACATGTCGCGACTGTCAACGACGTAAGACTCTACCTATACGACCAGCGGGACTGCTACAACCAATAGGCCCACCGAAGACGCCTTTTCACCAGATCGGCATGGACTTGCTGGGATCATTCCCCACGTCTTCGTCCGGAAATCGGTGGATAGTGGTCGCTACCGATTACTTAACACGCTACTGCGAAACAAAGGCACTTCCAAAAGCCACCGCAGCAGACGTCGCCCATTTTTTCGTTAACAACATCGTCCTCCGTCACGGAGCGCCAGCCGTCGTCATTACTGATCGTGGGACAGCTTTCACCGCAGAGATGCTGCAAGAAGTTTTGAGGTTAACTGGCACGGAACATCGCAGAACAACGGCTTACCACCCGCAAACAAACGGGCTCACTGAACGACTGAACAAGACGATTTCAGACATGATCTCAATGTATGTAGATATTGACCACAAGAACTGGGACGATATCCTTGCTTACGTCACTTTTGCCTATAATACTGCAGTCCAAGAGAGTACCGGTTTCACCCCTTTCCGCTTAGTCCATGGTCGCGAGGTCACCACGATGCTCGACACCATGCTCCTGCCCGACAACCTAGGGATGTTTTACACGGATGCCGCGACATTCGCTCAACGCGCCGAGGAGGCCCGTCAGATCGCTCGACGCCGGATTCAATGTCGCCAAACCGCAGACGCACGCCGCTACAATCTTCGCCACCGAGAGGTTACTTTCAATCCTGGTGACGAAGTCTGGGTGTGGACCCCCATCTGACAGCGCGGCCGCTCAGAAAAGCTGCTGCGCCGCTACTTCGGCCCTTACAAGGTCGTACGACGTCTCAGCGACGTTACTTACGAGGTTCTCCCAGAAGGCACCTCGAGACGTTCCCGTCGCCCTCCGCAAATTGAAGTCATTCATGTTTCTAGACTAAAACCGTACTTTTTGCGCCGTGACTCGACTGTGGAGTGACTGACTTCATTGGCGACTTCACGTGCTTCCCTTTTGTTTTATCCCATTCGTTTTGTTCTTTCCTGTTTCTTTTTATTCTTTGACTCCTTGTTTGCCAGCAGCAGACTACGTTATTTCGTGTTGCGACATTTATTTCGCTTGTATAGTTACTTTTATCCACGTTTTTCTTTTGCCCTCATATACAGCATCGAGACGATGCTTCTTGGGGAGAGGGGGTAATGACGCATACCTTCATTTTATGAGCAATCCATTGTGGTTCATACACGTTTTGGGTGTGAAGACGAAGAGAACGCTTTTGTTGCTCTGGTGCTGGGGCAGACGTCAACTAGCTGTCGGTCTTTCTTCGCCCGCGACAATATAAATTAACAGCGGGTTCGCAGGCAGAAAATTAGTATTTCCGTTCTGGCGCAGTAACAGTTCAAAAAAGTTATGTAGACAATCCCGTATAATCTTTCCGTCCGGGCTCGCTAACCAAAACGCCAGAGTTGGTACAGAAGCCAATTTTCCTCACCGTTTTTCAGCTCGAACTCTACCACATATATCACAAGTGATGTCCCCAACCACGCAACAGCCATTAGTTGCTAGCCACAATAGTTGTACGCGTACTGGCAAACACAAACGTGCTACGTCGGCTTGTGCACGCATTCGTCCGCCCGTCCCACGCACACACACCTCCACACACCTCACGCCGCAAGGACGGCGGCCATATGTTTTCTGCAGTGGCGACATACCATGGTCGCGGCGTGAGTTAACCGGGGATGCAACCGTGCAGCGAAACAGCCGTCCAACACACCGGTTTTCTCCTCGCACTCCTCCCTTTTCATCCTCGCTTGCGTGATCCCTCGGGGAAACAAAATTACGCTTACCGGCGTGTCCTAGTTTTTACGCTGATAGTTATTGCGTGTAAAAAAACTACCTTAGAACAAGAAGGTATGAGTTTGTCACCTAGTAACATGTAAGCCTGTCGTTTTTGAGAATGAAGCTTTGCGCTAGGTTATACATTTTGTCCGTCTGTTTTCGATGTAGCAGATAAAGCGTTGGTAGCTATGGATATCATGAGTATAATGTAAGATGGTTGGAAGGATGGCTTACGAGTGACACGGCTAGGTGCAGCAATGTCGACAAGAAAGTGTTGTTGACTCCTTTCAAAACGTATTTCATAAGGGGCAGCCAACGTCAACCTGATCTCTGGCGCATATAATTTTCAAGAAAACGTTGTCTTCTTTTTATTTTCGAAATAAAAAAATATTTTGCTGGAGTAGACACCGTTGTATGTTATGTGCAGAATTACCGGACAATAGAAATTAACAAAATCTGCATCTCACGCACGTGAAAATTGAACATGAAAACTGTGCCGGTAAATAAGACGATGCGGTAAGAATATTTGTGTTCACACCGTCGCTTTCGGGGCCTACTGGCGCCTTACAACCCCAGGCAGCAAGGCAGTTTAGTTTCACCGCCGCAACATTTGCGAAACCACCTCAGTGAATCAGTAGAGCACCGACGTTCGAATGTAACAGATTTGCCAGGAAAGCATTTTTTACGGTTCCATAAGATAACAGTTTACAGCACATAGGGATGGACAAAGGATTTTTCCGAAAGGGAAAGAGCTTTTTGAAGAACCTGATGTGCTCTTCTTAGAACAGAAATTTACAAAGAAAATATAAGGGTGAGGATGTCCTTACCCCCATGTCAGGACAACCGGACATAATGCACGAATTGCTTAAAACATACGTATAGTGAAGTAATACGCGAGCAAGGCATCCCACCAAACACCACCTTGTTAACTCCACAATCGAAAACCTAGGGCAAACAACACGCTCCAGCGCAATCGCTCTGTATGCTGAGCATTGATGACACGCAGGAGCTGACTGTCCAGCATGTAATTGTTGTCGCAGTGTAACAAAGTAATGTTGTCAACAGTAGCGCAGGTATGCGCGTGTTATTGCCGCGATGCAGCTTTGAAGCTCATACGCGAAGTCGGTTTCTCTGTGCCTGCAAGCACACTGGGCGAAAACTGTCTCGTTCCGGCATTACACAAAAGAATGTCCCCCCCGAATAGTGCCGATATCGTCACATTCCGCGTTTAAGAAAGGCGAACGTAAACGCGGCGTTAGTTGAAACCAGTAGCGGGCAACGCAACGATAGGCCGCTTCTCGTCGGTCGCGAGTAAAGTTTCCTGCAAACTTTTCTTAAAGACTATAGTCTTTCTTGGGATACTTCAACGCAAAAAGTTTGGTCTTTCTGTTTGTCTGTCCGCAACCCGATTCAGCTACTCGAACAAAGTTTAACCACTTTTTGAACGCCCAGCCATCTTGAACTGGTGTTTGCCTTCATACTTGTGAACATATTCGATGAAAAAGCAAATACTACGCATACCTGAGGCGCAACATTAATATTTTAGTGTCAGGTCGTGTGTTCTTTTATTAGAAAATACATAGGTGCGCAAATCAGTGTTTTATCAATGCCAGCCAGATGCAGCCAATTCAACGTAGAGTAGGCGTTGTCTGAGGCAAGGCAAAACAGTAGTACAGCCGGCACAAGACTATCGTCTTTCGACGACATTTGCAGCGAAGCACGTAGACACGCGGCCAATTTTTTTAAAGACGATAGTCTTTCTTGGGATACTTAAACGCAAAAAATTTGGTCTTTTTGTTTGTCTGTCCGTAACCCGATTCAGCTAGTCGGCGAAAGTTTAACCACTTTCTGAACGCCCAGCCATCTTGAACTGGTGTTTTCATTCATACTTGTGAACATATTCGATCAAAAAAGCAAATACTGCGCATACCTGAGGCGCAACATTAATATGTAAGTGTCAGGTCGTGTGTTCTTTTATTAGAAAATACATAGGTACGCAATTCTAAAGACCCTGGAGTTTTTTTAGGCTGCGCTGAAAATGCGACGCTGTGCTGCCGCTGGAAGTGGCCCTTGGTCACGGTGTAATGCCCTTGGTTCAGCAGAAGTTCATGTTTTTCAATGGCGTCCATATCTCGCGCAGCGCCTCCTCTATTTTATCAACGCCAGCCAGATGTGGCCAATTCAACGTAGAGTAGGCACTGTCTGAGGCAAGGCAAAACATAGTAGTACGGTCGGCACGAGACTATCGTCTTTCGACGACATTTGCAGTGAAGCGCGCAGATACTCGGCCAATTTTTTTTTGAATCTCAATTACCTGTATCCGAGGAATACGGCACACGAAAATATGCCGGCATTGTCGTTCCAGTCAGCCGCCAGACGTTGATACGTACGCTCCGTGTGAGCAGAGGCGGAGCGAGCTTAACCTTCAACGTGGTGGGAATGCGCGCGGCGGACGCCAGTTGGCAGCAGCTATGAAAGGCAATGCTAGGCTTTGCGCTCGCGCCTAGATAGCGGAGTGGTAACGCCAATCGCCTCCGGATAGCGGATTTGCGGGTTCGAATCTCACCTCGCCAAGGAATTTTCTCATCGATAATTTATCACTTTTTCTTACTTTCTAGCTCTTTATTTTGATGACTTTCTCCTTCGGTCTTCATTCCTGTCTTTCGACTTTTTGCCCAGCCCATCAGACTTATTGCATCCCACGGCTGACAAATCGGCGCACGTCTTCTGGGAGCGACACAGAAGATGAATAAGAGGATGAAGAGAGCGCGTGGCGGTCGGCTTAAGGAGCTCCGCTGTTAAATGTGTCTTCACTGAATGTGACATTTGTTTTGCGGCGTGGGTACAAGGCATCCTTATGATTCAAATGTAGGCACTGACTCGAAGCGTGGGCTTTTAAGTGGTTAAAGCGCTTGCTTTCGGATAGTGTGGGCCTGAAATCGAAGCAGAGGTTCTCCAAGAAAATATTTGTTCTATACATTGATTTCATGATGGAAATCAATCAATCAATCAATCAATCAATCAATCAATCAATCAATCAATCAATCAATCAATCAATCAAATCTTTATTCCCAAAATTTTGTTAGAATTTTTGGGGGGGTCCTTAAGACGAAAAGCGGTTGTAAACAGCTTGAAAGTGCCTGAAGGCCCTTTATGACAGCACTATAGGCAGCGTACAACAAAAAATATATAAGCGTACGTGGGTTGTATTAATCAAAACATGTTACAAATGAGACAACAGTGGTCGCTTGGCAGAGTTATAGAACAGCAATAAAACAACGCAACTTCACGTCACAATCAAAACTAGAATAAATACCATAAGTATACAAAGAAAGAGAGCGATACATTAGCAACAATTTAATAGATCCACACACTTGTTTTCACACACAGGCGTCATGGATCATTGAAAAACAAAAATGCCGTCTCAGTTCTTTCCGGGTTAGGGCATGAACGTCAATACCTTCGTTTTCATATTTATTGAAAAGTGAAGGGACATTGTAGACAAGTGGTTGAATCAAGTAATTACTACGCCTTTTCGGGACAAACCATTTATCCTGGCTACGGGTGCGTTAGTCACTGAACTGCCGTTGTAGTCCAGACAGTGATTTCAGAAGCGAAGAGAACTTTTTAGAAGAAAACAAATATGAATGCAGCAAACGAAAGTGATACACCTCAGTCACTCTGATTATGTTGAATTTGGTGAATAGGGGTAATGTTGTGTGGAGATAAGGAACGTTGGCTATAATTAGAAGTGAATGTTTCTGAAGAACAAGAAGTTTGTGTATGTTAATACTTGTAGTGGTATACCCTACACAAGCGTGAAACAGTTATTGTGCGACGCAAATAGTGCCTGGTAAATTTGTAATTTGACCATTTCCGGAAAGAAATGGCGACATCGTGACAAGGCTCCTATTGCTGATACCAATGATTCTGACAAGTCAACATGGGGTGACCAATTCAGTACAGAATTGAAAACAACACCAAGTACCTTATGTTCGCTAAGAATCTCAATTGGTACATAGTCAAGCAGTAGTTCGTCACATAAAGGTACCTGTCTGCCGCTGGTCCTAAACAGGATTGCTTTTGATCTTTTGGTATCAATTTTAAGGCCATTGCGGCTGGATCATCCTGATAAAGTGGAAAGGAGCGCGTTCGCCTTACGAATGACCTCGCCAGCCACAGGACCAGAGAAAAAGTTACACCATCTCCCGCTAAAGGGAACCATGTGTGGATGCGAAGCTGTGGGGAGATGGTTAGCTTGAGCGGGAGCTTGCCGCCGTTCACGTTTCCTTTCGGCTTCGCCAGCCCGAAGTTCAGAATCGCCACGTCGCCGCTCCCGTTTCGCGGCGGCGGCCCAAGGGCTCATCGCGGCGCTGCACAGGAGAGAGAATGAGGCGTGTGCGCTCCGTCATTTTCATACCGCGGAACTACCGTGGCGCCCCCAGCGGAGTATGCAGCTGTCGCACCACCTGTCGTGCGCGCCGCTCCGTAAAGTAGAGGATTCCTAGTGGAGAGAAAAGGGGGGAGAGTAGGAGAGGAGAGAGAGGGTAGGAGACGCGCATACGCTCGGGGGGGGGGGGGGGAACCGGGAAGGAGGGACTGACAAAGCCCCCGCCATAGGCTGCTTCGCATCTAAAACAGTGTGCTGTCATCCGCGTATACAACGATTCTTGCCTCGTTCTGCGTGTCTATGATGTCGCTAACGTAGATGTCAAACAGATGGGGGCCTAAGACACTGCCCTGTGGAACAACCGACCCTATTGCCCTGTCGGAGGCAATGCTATTTCCTATGACAATGCACTACCTACGATCAAGCTGACATGAACATACCAGAGAATAAGCCACTCCGCGTACACCGTAGGCCGTCAACTTTGTTAAGAGTGTTGTGTTGTAGACAGTCAAATGCCTTACTATAGCCAATAAATACTCCGAGAACTAAGTTTCCTTTTTCTAGGCTATTGATAATTCGTTCCTTCTGGACAAGCAGCGCGGTTTCGGTAGAGCGTCCTTTACGGAAACCATGTTGACACTCATTTAGAGCGTAATGTTTCCTAAGGAAGCCATTAAGCAGAGGGAAAATATTTTTTTCGAGACCCTTGGAAAATATTCGATCTTTAATTGCCTAAGTCGTTTTTGTCACAGCCCGTGAATATGACTGATTAATTAAATAATTTTCTTACGTGAAATAAAAATGGACGGGCAGTTTTCTGACGGGCAGTCGGAGTCAAAATGCTTGCGCAATTAAAGTTCTAAGAGTTTCCAGGTCATAATTATTTCTGGACCTCCATACTTCGTGTCGAGTTCGCCGACAAAGGCAATAGTTACTTTGGTGTCATAGCGCTTTGTAAAGAATCAATATTTAAGAAAAGTAAAAAAAATCGATTTTATATATTCTTTCTTGTTATAGAGCTATATGCACCTGTAGCAATAGTGCGAAATTATGCCATAGTGAGTATATACGCTGCATAATGCAAACAGTGCCTGGTGTGTAACTTCTACGGATACTTGCTGCCATTTAGGTGGCTTATGTCGTAATGAATGCCCTTAACAGTAAACCGCGACTACGTTGATTGATATTACGTGAAAGACGCTGTTCACCTACGCCATGTAAATACGCAAACTGTACATATTCATGTTTTTATTGTGCTTTTTAAAGCGAAAGCCTATAATGTCTCATGCTCACGTCCGTCCGTCCGTCGCTCCGTCCATGCCCTGGCACGTGCCAGGTAGCCGCCGGCGCGCCAACGGACGCCAGTCGCGTCAGTTGCGCCTCGCGTCAAACTCTACAGCGCTCGCGGTTTGCTTGCGTAGCGTCGCTGTGCCCAGCGTGCCCAATCATGCAAGAAGCATAAAAAACCATTCTGACCGACGCCGTCTCAATAGGCACAGGCGTTCGCCGAACAGATTGGAACTTACAAAGTGTCCTTCAATTTTGCTTACGAGGTAATGTACATATGTGTACCTATCTTTCTGCAACACATTTTGTGTGTGCATGTTCTGTTCCGTTGAACTGTTATTGATGTCCACCGTGTGTGATAATAAATTTCTCTAAACACCAAGGAGTGTTTCGTAAATTAGAGTAGATAATTATTTAGCATATTCATGCATTCAAAGCAAACTCACCGTGAAACGATCACTAAGTACTTGTCACAGTATTGACATCTTCGAGTGACGGCACTCTTGTGGTTTTTAGTGCAGTAGTCAGGTGCTTTATGTTCGCCTGGCCGTTTTGTGTGCGGTGCCGCAAATTCGGCTGGTGGTTCTTAAATACGAATTAGCTGATCATTATACGGAAAGCCGTGCTCAAGATCAAGCAAGTTCTACCCAAGAATTGTGTGCATAATGCGTTACGGTCAATCTCTTACAACATAATATTCCCTAAGAAATTATGCAAACTAGTCTGATAATCTTAAACTAAACCGGTCTATGTCAGTTACGCGCGAGAATAAGAACAGCCCATGCAGTATTCGGTTAATAAAATCAAGATGAAATGAAATAATTGCCCGCACTCGTGCTCTTGCTAGTAACATGATGTACTAATTAACAGCTGAAATGAAATGTTCCTCTCTATAAGAGCGAAATTGCAGTGTTCCTCCTGAATACCGACGATAATGCGCTACGCAGATTTTAGCAGCAGTATAGGTTTGAAGTAATTTGTGACAGAAGCACACTGACATATTGTTGGAGCAGGCCCAACCATACTGTCTGTACCAAATTACTGTGTTTTTCGTTGGTTCACTTACAATAATATATATATATATATATATATATATATATATATATATATATATATATATATATATATATATATATATATATATATATATATATATATATATATATATATATATATATATATATATATAGCAATGGGTTGTAACACAACGGAGGCGTTGTCAACAAGGATAAAATATTTATTTAGTTCCCAACAGTTTCGGGAGGGGACCTGTCTTCGTCAGGGCTTATGAGAAAATGCGACGCTATGCGAGCATCACAAATCGACTTGATCAATCTTAGTTGAAGGAAGGAGAGGAAGAAAACAATAAATCACTGATGTTGACAGTGGTGACGTATATTGTGTCAAACAGTTCTGCTCGACTCATTCGCTGGAGGATGCAAAGAAGAGAAAGGAGAAAAAAAATTGGCCGCAAATGTCATCGAAAGACGATAGTCTTGTGCCGGCTGTACTCCTATGATATGCCTTTCCTCAGACAGCGCCTACTCTACGTTGAATTGGCCGCATCTGGCTAGCATTGATAAAATAGAGGCGGCGCCGCGCGAGATATGGACGCCATAGAAAAACATGAGCTTGTGCTGAACCAAGGGGCACTGCCAGCGGCTGGACTTTATCGTCGGCAAAGCGCTTTTTCGTGCAAAGCGTCGCAGTTCATGCACAGCTTCGCATTTTCAGCACAGCCTAAAAGACACTAGGGTCTTTAGAATTACAGATCTGTGTATTTTCTAATAAAAGAACACACGACCTGATACTTACATATTAATGTTGCGCCTCAGGTATGCGTAGTATTTGCTTTTTGATCCAATATGTTCACAAGTATGAACGGAAACACCAGTTCAAGATATCTGGGCGTTCAGAAATTAGTTAAACTTTGGCCCTGTAGCTAGCTGAATCGGGTGACAGACAGACCGACAGACAGAGAGACCAAAATTTTTGCGTTTAAGTATCCCAAGAAAGACTATCGTCTTGAAAAAAATTGGGGGGACCTTTAAGCTTCGCCTTTAAGAGTTGAACGCGATAGCGATATCCTGTCCCTAGTGCGTACTTCAATCACCGAGTGCATGCTATGTAATGGGTAGCATGCTTTAAACCACGAACAATTATGCGCGGGAAATGCTGGAATTGTTTTCGAACTTGCTATGCACCCAATACGTGCTCTTAAGGGAATACGCGCAGTAAAGTGCGCGCCTTTTGTAATGGGTGCACGGCTGTTAAGCACAATGTCATCATGATATTCACATGTTCTGACGCCCGATGGCAATGTATGCTTGTAGCACGCAATATTACTGGGATATTACATGTTATATTGTGACGCCTGTATACCGGACGCGTGTGTTTGTAAAGCATGAAAGTTATTTTCGCTGCCATTCCAAGCAGAGGAAGTTATTTTAAATGTAATCCCAAGCAGAAGCGTGGTTGTGTGGTAGAACACCTGCTTGCCACGCAGACGGCCTGGGTTCGATCCTCACTCGGACCCGAAAATTTTTATTATTTAATTTATTTGCATCTTTCTCAATTTTTCGGTCATGGACAAGATGATGATTCTTCGCTCACAACCAACGACGCCGCCGCCGACGGCGACACCGACGCCGACACCGACGCCGGAAGTTCTGCGAAACGAGCTTTTTAACGCTTCCGCGTTAAAAACATGCCCCGTTTGGAGTGGGGCAGGTGCGATAGATACGGGCGAAAAATAAATAAATAAATGAAACCAAGGACACACAAAAATAGGTAAAAATAAACATAAAGGGGGGAAACGAAAAGGATAGGGCGGCTTCCGCGACGCGCCTGTGAAGGTCGCGTGGGGAAACTGTTCATTTCATTGAGCCGCAGTCAATTACTTGCAGCGAAGGGTGCATTCCTGCCACAGCAAGCCCCGAATCCGGCGCCTTCTGCGGTCACTTATGGAAAAAAAAAATCTGTGGGCGTTTCTTTGTCGCTTACCAGTTTCGTACGTGTGGGGGCAGAATTGGGGTAAAGAATGTGCACGGGCACAAGGCCGTTTCAGAAGTGCAGTTTGCCCCTCGCAGCAAGTGGGCACCTGTCACCAAACTGACAGCGTGGGTGCATGACGGCTGCCCTTTGAGTGCCGCTCCCTGAAGCGCCTGTGGTATAAACAGCTAGTGTTGGCTAGCCTCTCCCATTTCAAAATAATAATAAAACATAGTAATTAAACAAAACGCTAAAAATGCAAACAAAGCTTAGAAATAAGAATACAAGAAATAATAACCTATAAATTTTGATGTACGTCGCACAGTGGCAAAGGTATAGATAGCATACTGAAAACTCAGCAAAAAATGAAAAAAAAATACAACAAAATAAAAAAAATAAATTGGAAATAAAAAAAATATATCATCAAAAATACAGTAGAATAGGATATGGAAAGATGTCCGGCTGGTCCGCTCCCCTAGATAATTGTTGGACGCTCCTTTTTAGCATGTCCGGCGCGAATTAAAACTGTCACGAGTCATTTCCCGTCCAATTACTTTAGCACGGCTTAAGAAATGAGAAGTTTCCGATGTTTTCATTAATGCCGTGTTTTTAGAGATGTTTTCAGTGATGCAGTGACACGCGGCATCAATGAAAACACCGGCAACCTGTCGTTTCTTAGGGCGCACAAAAGTTAGTAGACGGGAAAGGAAGAAATAAACCTCCACAGAAGGTCCCAAACTCAGGGGATTTGGCTACCATAATTTATTCCTGCCTCTGCTGCCACCCCGTGGTTGCATGTTGGAGAAGCTGCCCAAATGAGCATTCGGATCACTAACCGTCGTATTCTACGCTTCCAACAGTGTAGTCGGGTGTGTCAGCTGTTGATGTGCCGGTCGCAACGGTCCACCTCTTTAGGCGCATTCGAAACGACGAGTTCTTTTGACGAAGATATCCCACGCGCATGTCACCCTGCCTCACGTTCCGCTTCACTCAGGGTCTTCTCGAGAATAAATATAGGCAACCCACCATATACAAGAAACAGAGCGTTGCGCAGTAGGCTGATAACCTTGTGATAACTCCAGCTGTGTCCCAGATGTCTTGTGAAAGATTAGATAGTGTCTGCAGTATCCTGTGACTTGAACTATAGGAAAGAAAATTCGGCCACCTGCAGTGCAACCTTGGGTGATCACTGATGCAGCTCGCACTGAAGGAATAGCAATATAAGTTTGCAGCTAGCAAGCGAAAATCTCGAACAAGCGTTGCAGTCAGAACTTCTTAAAAAATACGCACGACTTGAACTAATTTTGGTATAGCGTGTTTTAAATACCACACGTAAGCCACTTTCGCTAAAATGTACCTTATTTCTACTTTTTCACTTATAGCGTACACACCATTGTTAGAGTTCCTAACATTTCGTTGCTGTACATAACAGAGTACGTTTAGAGCCATATTGCGTTTACCTATATATAATTTTGAATAAGTTCCAATTAGTCAGTTAACCAAGAACATTTTGTACGATCGTTATCAGCAATCAAGATTAGGTCAGAACTCCAGTAATTTTATATCCCGATAATACGAACATAAATACTTAATGTGTCCCTGAAGTTTTCAGTAAAGTGTTCTATAGACTTGACAATATTCACTATAGAGAGAAACGATCACCAAATGCTTTGGAGATGCATAGAAACTGAATTTTTATGTTATATATGTGTGGCTGTATTTGCGACGATTAATCGCAACCAAGCTCAAAAGAAGAAACAAATAGCTGAAACGCAACTTGGAGCTTCTTAAACGCTAATTTCTCTGTATTTCGGCGAATATTTAATGTAGGAGGTGATACGCTACGGCGGTAGCGCATTGTTACGGAGGTAACAATTTCCGGTACCGGAGGTACCAGTTACGCTGGCAGCCACTGCGAATGAGTATCGACCATTCAACAGGTCACATGTTGACCGAGAGCAGTGGTAGGCTGGCTTTTCTTATTTGTAAGGGTCAGATACAAGACACAATGTCACTGAGAGCCCGTATCACAGCAGTCAGCAGATGCCCGAAACGCTCACAAGCTAATCAGCTTTGCCCCGTTCACATCCCATTATTGCCTGCAGTCGCGTTCCTGCGAGGAACACCGATTTAGCAGATAAGAAGAAACGAGTATTAGCTGTGGATGGAAGTGAGGCAATGCCCCTAATTAGTGGAGCCACAGGCAAGAAAGTAGACGCGATGGCTACGGGTCTGAGTATTTTTTTTCCTTTGCTTTCTTTTACTATTCTATCCTTCTTCTGGGAAGCAGGTAATGCGATTGATGGCGCAGCTGTTTCCGCGGTTCTGCGCACACGTGGCATTGTGCGCTAACATTCTGTTGCACCATCTTCTTGTTAGCGACTCAGAACGCTGAACAGTCAGACCGAGAGATCCTCAACAGATGCGCCGGCTTTTCTCTCTTTTTGTGGTGGGAGCTTTGGCAATTAGATGCAGGGCTGTAGTCAGCCCGCCCAGACCACCTGCGCGTTCTTCTCGTCTTTTACAATTCTTGCTGGAGCAATGAACGAACCAAGGAGAATAGATCAAGGCGCTCGTTTTTTTCTTTTTTTTTTTTTTCGTTATAGGCACAAGCAAATGAACCAACTAGCAGCGAAGCCATGGAAACCAAAGAGGATGTCATTTGTTGATCTTAACTGTACTGTCGTAACTATGAAGTAAATGTAGCGGAACTAAACCAGACAAAATAATTGGCCACCCTTCGGGACCACACCCCGCAACATTCGTATAATGCTTCCTAGGCTGAAATGATTGAGCTGCGGGGAAGGTCGTTTCGCCGTACATTTTATGCGATATTTATGTGTCTGTATTCCTGGGGAGTGTTAGGCAGCGCCAATCTTACCCACTGCGACAACTGGCGCCGACAAGCACTAAAGGCAGTTTGATCATATCTATCTATCTATCTATCTATCTATCTATCTATCTATCTATCTATCTATCTATCTATCTATCTATCTATCTATCTATCTATCTATCTATCTATCTATCTATCTATCTATCTATCTATCTATCTATCTATCTATCTATCTATCTATTCAATGTTTGCACATCCATGTTTCGCATGCGAAGTATCACCACAGCCGGATGCTTTAAGTTATGCCACGTGATGTGTTTTGTCCAACGAGCCAGAAAGGCTAGTATTGATGACCATGAAGTCATATGCAAAATCAGAGTGTCTAAATATTGTTTGTGGACAACGATGACGCATCAAAATATAAATATTGAAAGAAAATGATTTTCGCAGATTTTCCACATTGGTAAACAATTTTGAAGCCTCGAAGGTTACCACAATGTCTTCATATCATTTTTCGTTCCATCCTATGCTAGTTCTGGTTACCTAAAACAAGTTAGAGCTAATATATTAAGGTCACGCTGCCTAGTTGCTGCTCTTTTGATGAGTTAAAATCGAACAGTTTAATCAGACCAAGCTTCAGTTCAACCAATATTTTCCGTGTCTCTTCATTATCGCACTCGCCTACATGTACGCAGTGAGAGGCACGCTGACACACACACACACACACACACACACACACACACACACACACACACACGCACACACACACACACACACACACACACACACACACACACACACACGCACACGCACACGCACACACACACACACACACACACACACAGAATCTTTTAACAGTCAGAGCTGTTATGCGCTGACTTGTATAGACGATTGTGGGGACGACATCGTCCATCGTCGCTGATGTCTATAGTAGCAATCGAGCAAAATAACAAGCGAACATGGGTGCGGGCCTTCGGTCAGGATGGATTGGACCAGGGCCATTATCCTCAACTCATTATCGTTCATTATCGTGAACTATGCGAACCCAGATCCACGCCAGTGCTTCGGCATAAGACCTTATAATAAAGACATCATCTGCGGCAACGAGTAGCGCGTAGCAATGTTTGCGTGTCAGTACGCACATTTGGACCAGGCTTGATGTCATGTGAATTACGCGACTTGTGGTTGCTTTTGAACTGCCCATCCATTGGTGAGGGCCCAGGCATAATTTACCACCATCAGCCACAGGACCGACAAAGTGCCCGGCTACGTCAGTGTGCATATCTCCTTACAGTCACCTGTAGGTTTCACATACCTAATGGTTACATGCTGCGTGAATTGTGTAATGAAGGGGTCCTGAACCGCTTTTTCAAGTAATCATCCAGCGAGCTCAGTATCGGAGTGTATTGCCTCACTGACGCAAAAAAATGTCACGACTCCATCGACAAAGAGCGGGGTTACGCGGGTTTGTCAGGCGCTTTAATAGCTTTGTCGCATCTCTC
>JALIZH010029891.1:0-15181 GCA_030522465.1 Rhipicephalus appendiculatus
CAGCGTAGGGACATTCCAGGATACCAGTGCTTCGTGAGTACATATTGTCAGGCGCGTTTTATTTTGATGTGTTCCGATATTTCTCTACTTTTACGGCAGTTTTGCTTTTAATGTAAATAGACTTTAACGAAATTCCCATCAGATGTCTTCCGGGTTGCCGTTGGTGGCTACTTTGCGCCAGATTGGCTACTTTTGGACCCCGTTGGCGACGAAAATTTCCAGTTGGCGCCATGACTCTTTTTTTTACACTTGTG
This sequence comes from Rhipicephalus appendiculatus, assembly GCA_030522465.1. Lineage (NCBI taxonomy): Eukaryota > Metazoa > Arthropoda > Arachnida > Ixodida > Ixodidae > Rhipicephalus > Rhipicephalus appendiculatus. Next base: position 255 of record JALIZH010029891.1, read on the forward strand.
GTTTTACTTATTCAAAATGGTTTTATTTATTCATCAATAGTAAAGACTCTGTTGATAATACCGCTTCTGTTCTACTTGGATAGAAATTCGGCGATAATATCAAATGACATGGCTACTTTGGCTACTTTTGGCGTGAGTTCTGGCGCCTTTTCGTGTCCACCCAACGGCAACCCTTGGATGTCTTCCTGGGCAAACCTCATTGGTGCCCGCCGCGGTGGTCTCGTGGTTACGGTGCTCGACTGCTAACCCGCAGGTCGAGGGATCGAATCCCGGCAGCGGCGGCCGCATTTTCGATGGAGGCGAAAATGCTTGAGGCCCGTGTATACTTATATTTAGGTGCACGTTAAAGAACCCCAGGTGGCCGAAATTTCCGGAGCTCTCCACTACGACGTCTCCCATAATCATATCGTGGTTTTGGGACGTTACAACGATTATTATTATTACTAGGGCCTCATTGGTCATGTTCGTCAGATGGCGGTGTTTAAGGTTGTGTGACTTCACTGCGGATTTATTTTTCGGCGTTAGTGCAGACTCTTTATACCCGTGTTTTAACAAAACCTTAAATTCAGTGAGTTGGTGCATAGCATTTTGGGAACATACCTGTGAATTTAAATGAACGATTTATACCTATAGCTATTTGATTCTTGCTCTATCTACACTGCATCACTAGCATCATAACATTACCACTGTGCTGTCACATGAAGTTTCCCATAACACAAAATATGTATAACAGAATAATCACCCCAATGACAATGTTAAACAGATTAGCTTGCCTAAAGATTTAGTTTGTAGCAAAACCTGTCCAATGCAATCTTTTTTCATGTATTCTTCGTCAAGAGCAGCAGTGTGCCACATTTAAACATGTCTATTGCAATGTCATCGCAAACACTGCACAGTATGTTAGTGTATAATATTATAACTGCATCCTCCTCAGTGGGTAAACAAAATTTTTCGCACTGTTATTCTTTCTTACAAGGGACACAAACCACGTGACTACGTATATGATGTGATCCTGTAGCTTTAACGAAAGCCACGTTCTTCCTTTTCTGACAGTCTGGGAAGATCATACGAAGTGGAGACGAGGCCTACATCAAGGAGGCTGGCGAGAGCTGCACAAGGGGCGAAGATCCCCTTCTCTACGGGATGAAGATAGCCAAGCAAGGTGAGCATGTCATGTGACCCGAGAAAAGCTTACGGACCTCAGTTGACATCAAAGAGTATCGCATTGCCCAGTGAAATCTGTGAAAGGGGGGACTGTCACTATAACTATACAGTCAGATCTCGTTAAAAATAAGTCACATGTGCCACGGAAATTCCTTCGCTATATCCGAAAAATTTGTTATAAACGTACATTCCTAACACTGTGCTAATAATACATGGCTATTCTCCGATTACTTCGTTATAACAGATAGCTCGTTTTATCCATATTTATTACAACGAAGCGGTGAAATTTCCTGAAACTTGGTATATTAAGCCTGTGGCCCCATCAGAGGGCAATGTACTTCATTTTTACTGATTAGGAACTACGTACACGACCTAGCAGAGACACCACCAAAAGTCTATGGCATCAAGGCGTTTGGTGCGGTAATTTCAAGGTGGCGTTGCCAGCCATGTTTTTTGTGCGTTTTCCCGCTTACCAAGCGTCCTGTCGCGGTATGCACGGTGATTTTGGAATTGTGAAAGAGCAATTTACGATTATGAGAAAAATTGATTTTTCTCTTTAGTGTATCTTTGATGTAACGTTGTTTTTTCAACCACTTGCAGCCTCGTGCAACACTGTGCTTCCACCTCGCCCTCCTCCCGTACCGCGCGCCCTCGATACCCCCGCGGAAGATCGGGGGTCGCCCGCTGGTACCTCCGCTGCACCCCAACACCCACGACCCGTACTGGTACCGGGCCGAGACCCAACACCCCAGCACAAAGACCTGGAAGGCTGTCACTGGTACGAACCCACTTGCACCAATGGCTTGCTCAGAGCCAGCGAATTGTACGGATTGCAGTTGCAGAGACGCAACAAGCATAGGCGTGCGCAGGATTCCCCCTTCAGGGGTGGGGGGGGGGGGGGGGGTTCACTGCAGCGCCCCCCCCTCCCCATTAAGTCAATGTCATCATCATCAGCCTGACTACGCCCACTGCAGGGCAAAGGCCTCTCCCATGTTCCGCCAATCATGCCCGGTCCTGTGCTTTCTGCTGCCACGTTATATACCGGCGAACTTCTTAATCTCATCTGCCCACCTAATTTTCTGTCTCCCCCTCACAAGTCAATGTATGGGGCACATTTTCTGCCCACCCCCTCTTAGGTGACTAGGGGGGGGCGGCCGCCCCCTCTGCACCACCCCTCGTGCGCACGCCTATGGCAACAAGCCCTTTTAGTAAGGTCGTGCCTATAAGGTAAAGTGACCATATTCCGCAGGCTCCAAAGCGGTATGGGGGGGGCAGGGGGGGGGGGGGGGTCGCCGAATGACCGAAGGAAGCACGTGTTATGTAGCTCAAACAGAAAATTCTTTAACTGCGGAGCTGTTTCAGTCCTGGAGTAAGTCCGCCTAGTGTACGCAAAAAACTCGAGCGTGTATGCGCCGCAGGAATTGGCCAAGCCCCACTACCGCGTACAGTAGCTGCGAGGGCAAGCGAATACATCAGAGTGTTCCACACTCGCCGTAATGGCAACAGGCGGCGCTGACTGACGCTCCCACGTTTAAGTACACATATATACCCTATAAAGTGGACGGAGGGATGACCGCCACCGTAGCTCAGTGGTGGAGCATCGGACGCGTTATTCGTAAGGTCCCTAGATAAAACAACTTAGTTATTCGAAGGTCGCAGGTTCGGTCCCTGCCGGTGGCAAGTTATCTTTTCGTCCACTTTTTCTTTCTTCACATAATAACATCCCCTATACTTTCCTTGACATCACCGTCTGTTAGTTCTCATTATAATTTTATGCATTAGAAATCCACCAATAACTCATACTAAACATTTGTAAATCACTTAAGTGTCAGAGGCTTGAACATAACGCTTAGTTGAAGTGATGCTAACGGATAATTTAGGCTTGAATTGTTTAAGCAAACACTTCACTGTCTGTCATTCTTTCACCGTCCCGTGCAGCGCTGTTTGTTCCCGTCTTAATCATGTACCAACCAACCAGCCCAGTTAAGCGCACTTCTGCATTTCACGGTCTCGCATTTTTCTTTTTTTTTTTTTGCATAATCTGCAGTGGTATAGTCGCGGACAAGTTTTCTTGGCAAAGCTACGGGGGGCGGAGCGACTGCACAATTAGTACTCTTCCGTGAAGTAGTCCGAAGCGGCTCGCGTTTCGAATGACGGCCGTTTTCGAATAATAACATTGCATACCATTTGCTTCGTTTCCTTAGACAGCCACTTGTGAGTGAAAATCGTCACAAGCTCCTTCGGCGAGTCGTCGAAATGGCTGGCGGGCGACGAGCGCGCACCCGTAAAACGAAGACGCCATTTTGACTGTGGGGCGCGCCGTGCGCGTAAAACGTGCGACGTTTTCACCCGTGCTAAAACGCGAAATGACACTGCATCAAATAAAACAAACATGAATATCTCCTTGGTGCGTACTGCGTCTCTTTATAAACAGCATCCGATAGAAAATAATGTTGTTTTTTATGACTTTCACGCGAAACACACGGACGCAAATTGGGACTATATTCTTCCGCGGTGGCACACGCCCAGTTCGGCTCCGTAGCCTTCCTTTCATTGCCAAGAAAAGTTGTCCGCGAGTGTAGCGTAGCTGGTAAGGTGTGACACTGGTTGCCCTATTAAGCTTCAGGGCTCGAGTTTGATTAGTACCAGCGTCAGTGGGCACATTTCGATGGAGGCGAAATTTAAAAAAAAAAAAAACTGTTCAAAATTACTAAACCGGAGTCCCCCCCCCTAAGGCATCCCTCAAGACACTAAAGTTTTGGTGAAAATTACTACACCGTAGCACTTGCGGCACGCCACATCATCATATTGTCGTTAAGGCATGTAAAACCCAACAATTTAATTTGTCTTCTTGTGTGCTTGTTCTCCTCAGGCCGTCCGCGGATGAACGAGATCCCAGGCAGCAGCGTGGGCATTTCCGGCGGAAGTCGCGTCGCGACGGCCGCGTCCTGGACGGCGATCATCGTGTTTCTGGCCGTCTCAGCCGGGGCCCGGTGAATCCCAAACTCTCTGGTCCACCGTTCGCACAGTCAGCCCGGTGTACTCCACCGCACAAACTCCAAGAGATGGCGTACAGTGTGCTAGTTCCAACCTGTGATAACGACCAAACCTACCGCGTCGCCACGACGACGCTTCGAGCAACTGGTTTCGCTGCGGTGCGAAATGGCAGCATAGGCCAACTTCTGGAAACCTAAAGGCATTGTTCAACTTGTCTGTGCAGCGAGTGGTTTCATCTGTGTACGGCCTACGGGTGAAATGGTGTGCAAGAGTTCCTCGTCGAAGCGATGGGGGATGTGCGCGGTGAACGTAACTACCTTCACGGAACTCAACCCTGCCTCGGTTGTTGCGACAGCGGCAAGAAAATGGACAGTTCTCGCCAACGCGGTGCTCGCGAGTCGCCAGAGAATCAAAGTACACAGGACATTGCAGAGCAGTGTCGCGGCTACGCTGCAGACTTCCGTGCGTGGATGCAACTTTGCAGTGCGTGTGACGTCTGTAGCTTCACGAACTTGCAGCTTCAGACAAGCCCGCGGTGAAACAGCCTCTCGGCGCATGGCATTCGTGCAGGCAATACTGAGGAGGTTGCTGCGACGAACTGTAGCCTGTATCAAAGGCGGTGTTTTTTCTCTTCCGCATCAAAAACGACGCTTTGTGCTACACCGAGACTGGAGAAAAAGTGAAAAAAAAAAAAAAGTGTGGACTTCCTAGAGCTTGGAATGCACTTACAAACTTTAAGCGAGCTGGACTCGCTTTCTAGAAGTCCTTTTTTTTCCCTGTTTGTTCCAACTGTCACTGTTAGTTCTACAGCACCATGCAAGGAGCGACTTGCAGAATGTGATGTGTTTGAAAGTGCCTTTGACGGCGTAGTCATGTTGACCGTGTGAATGTGTAACCTGCGACCTCACGCAATTTTTCAGAGACCTAAATCTCAAGCGCATTGATGCATTCTTTAACTAGCCAAAAAAAAAAGTGACCTTTGTTTCCGAGTGTAGTGTAAGATGTCACTCCAGTTTCTATGAGCAAAAGAAAAAAAAAGCCCTTTCGCTACCGTTGAGTATACACTCAAGCCTCGATACAACGAACCCGGATATAACGAAATATCGGTTATAACGAAGTTAATGAAGAACAGTCTTATAACGAATTCAGTGTTATGAATATATATGTTTATAACGAATTTTCGGATATAACGAACTTATTTTCGTTTAAAGTGCAACTTTGTTATAATGAGGTTTGAGTGTAGTCGTCATGAGATTTTGTAACAAAATGACCAATGGCGACTATACTTGTCATACTTGCATTTCTTGACACTAGATGGCCACACTTGTCCATGTTGGGCCGTTTGTGCCTTGGCTTTCATTTTATTGCCATCTTTCATTGTATTGCCATGCGGTGAAGTCACCTTTGAGTTATCTTTTTTTAATGTGATTACTAAAATAAGGGAGCCCCACTGAATTGAAAGAATAGTACTGTTTTCTTCAGAAAAAAAAAAGCTCTACAAATTGAGCGAAAGAAAATTTTCGGTAATTTTGGCACGTTTTTCTTCTTTTTCTTACGGTAGCGAAAAGGCGAATGGGATTTCATGCTTTCGGCGTGTCGTTGCTTACAGCCTGTTGTGGTAGCTCAGTTTCTGCAGTGCTGTGCAGGCAAGATCAAAGTTGTGGGTTCGAATCCCCGTCACGGCAGCCACATCATGGCGGATGCCAAACGTGAAGAAAATGCATGCGTGGAACTTCGAATGCGTGTTAAAAAAAAAATTTAAATCGTAAGCCTAATCAACCAACAACAAGCCAACCAATGTTGTGGCTTGCAAGGCAGCTACAAACGCAAGTTTTGATACCAAAGAACAGCTTGGTATGCTGGTACCAACGGCACATGCTACCACAAGCCATCATGGCAGCTTTCCAGGGCAAACTCTGTAACAAAGGCATCACTACGGACGTTGGCTGTGCGTCTTACCAAAGTGCCGACATGGGCATGATACAGTGGGCGTGCGTATGTAATCCAAAGTGCAATTTTATAATCACACTTGTTAATGCAAAACCTGCACGCCACTTTTGAAGCCAATAGCTACTTAAAAGGTGAAGCAACACTATAACTGCAAACAATGTCGAGTTTTTCTGCGAATGTGTTATCGTACAGTGCTTGTTTGTTATTTGTGTAGATATGTATGTTTACTGAATCAATGACTGTGTACATAGACGAGCTATTTATGGGCTTGATTCTTAACCGTACGTCACTCTACAAGCGAGGCAGTGAGAGCGTTAAAACGCTGTACACATACATTCATTCACTATACAGTTGTCTATCTAAACAAGGGAGACAGCGGTGGCTATTTAATGAACACTAATAGTATAGCCACTTATTGGATATTAAGAACTAAACGTTTCTCGCCAATATCGGCGAGTAATAAATACTTGCTTGCTAAGGAAGGGAAATTGACGACCATCTGTTTGTAGCACAAAGCCACATGGAAATCCATACAGATTTGTCAGAAAGAGAGCCGCTTGGTTGCTGAAAAATTTGTCCTGGTCCGGGGATCGAACATGGGACCAACACATTTCCGGGGCGATCGCTCTACCAAATGAGCTAACCAGGAAGCTAGCGATTGGCAGCGCGAGCAATACCTGCTTGCTAAAAATATTTCACGTAAAGAAGGTATCTTAATTTAAGCATTGAATGTGGCTTCATTGTATTTTCGCGAAACGCTACCTCACGTTTGAATGGTAAAAGATAGCTGTGACCACTTGGCGTCTTATTAGTTTCACACACTGCCGAGCCACGCCTCAAGGCCTCGCAGCATGAATTGGCAACACAATATGTGTGCTAAATATGTGATTACACATACATAATACGCCAAATGCAAAAGCTTCAAAAACTTGAAAGGAAGAGTTGCAAAAATGGGCATTTTTTAATACATATCCCACTTTAGAGGTTCCTGATTAAAGCTAAATATTTCGCACTGTGTAGGCTGTTACGATGTCGATGCCCACAGCCTTTACTTGTTATGCATTCGTTTCTAATTGCAGTGCTTAACAAATGCTAGACTGGGGCTCCATTGTACAAAGCTCTGGAATGCTGCCGTTACACTAAGTTTTATTTTATGGGAACAATGTACAGTGCAGTCCACTGTTAAAGGAAACACATCAGTGTAATGATAATGCAAACGTTTTTCCTTTGGCAAGTGTGCCACATGATGACTTGGGGCTGGTGGCACAAGAACTTAGTTACTACGCACCGGTGTAGTGCACTGACTTAGCTTATTGCACATCTAAGTGGAGTGCGCAAGTAGTGTCAGAAATGCACAGTACCCTGTTGAAACGTTCTGCATTCCATTCCAATTAGTCTATAATTTCTGTATAACTTTACAGAATATACAATTGCATATAAATTTCACTGTTTCACGTGTGCAGACAGACAACATACGGAATTATTGGAATGCACACAACATTTCAATAGGGTAGACAGTGTTGTCTTTAACAGTGGACTTCACTTTGTATATGCATACACACTTATACTGTAGGTGGTACACAACTGTCCTTGTTATCAATGTTGCCATTTATGACTGTATGCCACTGATGCGTTCCAAGACTCTTGACCTGTGCATATTTATTTTTGTGTGAAAGAACGCGCTCGTTCTGCGTCGAGTTGACATGCTGTAATTTTCGTTTGTACATTTGTTCTATTTTGCAATAATACATGAGGATTACAACTTTCTGAAGTCGAGCCTTGACTTGTGTCTCCACTGACTGAGCCCACTTGCAAGCTCAGTCTACTCCGTGAAACATTGGCACAACCAAGAAGGGGAGGGGGGGGAAAGCTGGCCCCCCCCTCTCTAAAAAAAAAATTTCTGGTAATGCCCCCGTCATGAAATATACGTATATGAACTATGAACTCCTGAGCAAATAATTTAATGTGAGAAGACATTAGTTATCATAACCGTGGCAATGGTAAGTACTAGAGAGGAAAGACAAAAAAAAATTGAGCATTACATCACCCAGTCAACCTTTACTAGCTTTGCAGAATGTTTACTTGAACTACATTCTAAGAAATGGTCACCTTGTGGTGTATCTTGCCAAATCAATAAGCATCTGCATTGCCTGTGTTTTCCTTTTTGAAAGCATTCTTGCACTCACTACTTCCTTGCAAAAAGACGCTGTGCGACACTGATTATGTGCATGCCATTAGAGATCTGGAAATACAGCATGCATAGCATTTAACGAAAGGCATGAAAGATGAAAAATATGGTTTTGTAACAAGATAGCCACAAAGGGCACACAAATATATTTTTTTGCATGGGTAGTTGTCAGGCACAGTAGCACAAGTACTAAGGTGTGAAGATGTAAGTTGACAGGAGAGATAGATGGATATAGATACCTGAAATCCATTCATATAACCAGCTGTTTCACTGGTTTCCATGCAAGACGGGTTGACTCTGCAATGTTTACATTCTGTAGTTTACGATGCAAGTTCGAGCAGAATGTGTTTCAATGCAGGTTTATGGACTTGGCGCCAGTGAACAAAACGCACAGCTGTTGTCACTGCTGCCTTTATTTTTGCATACAAACCTGGAATATGCGAGTGTGGTGCCCTCTCATTTCAGCACGCAGACTGGAAAAAAAAAATGCAGAGAGGGGCCCCCACAACCATGCCACACACAGTATTCACATGGCAATGCAATAACTTTGTGCGTCATGACAGATAAAGGGTCAACAGAGTAAAAAACAAACTGCCACCATACTGCCATGTATAAGCCGATCTCTATTAATTTCTCTAAAAGCATTACCTTCCCGAATTACATGGTGCTGACCTACGTATGAAGAATCATTCATTGGTGGCACACGTGATCGCATGCACAAGAAATTGACTTCATATTTTGCCAGAGTTTCGGCTTCAGCATGGCTTTAACTCAATGTTGGCTTAGAAATCTGTGGTTTGACATCAATCTTTTAGCCAATGACGTAGAAATGCCATCTCTCGTCCACACCGCAATTTAGTCATGCAAGGATACTTGCTCTGTTGCGGAAGCATGTCCCAATGTGTCCAGCAACGAAAGCGCTTTTGACGTGGATTGGTGTCGCTCACATGGAAGGCAATACTGATGTTGGGAAGTGAAGAAAGCATCACTGTCTAAGAAAGCTTCAATTAGTTTTATGAACTGATACATTCGAATGTTGAGCTAAAGGTGTACATATACTACAGTATGCGGAGTGCTCAAAGCACTTTGTTTAGATGACACTAGAGTAAAGACAATGACAACTATGTTGTTGTCGGGAAAACCAGCAAAAAACGTTGACGTCTGATAGTTACACTGAATATAGTGACATAACCTGTGGCGTTATAAGACTGGAAATTAGATTCGCCGTGACTCCACCTCCCAAACATTTTCTCGTCTTTCGAGATGTCTGTGTCGGGAAGGCAGAGATGTCTTATATTCGGAATCAACTTATACACAGCAGTATACGGCGCACGTAATGTACAGAACACAGGATTGCACAGCATCAACAGGACCTCCTTTTTTTCTTTTTTTTACAACAGGCTCATTGACAAGTCATAAGTGTTGCATTGATTACTGGGCACAGCCCCTTTTGGGCTATAAAAACACACTAAAAGTAAACAAAGATTACACAAACATACATCTGAAAAACTGACAAAAACTCCCACACATCACAGACTTCAATTTCTCAGAGTAACCTCGAGTTACGGAAGTAGTAACTGATGGCAAAACAAACTGAAACCCGGCTTAGGTTCAGGTCATAAAATCTTGCCAGAACATGGCAGGACGCGTGGTGGGGCCTAGTTATAATTGTGCCCTCTTAATACAGACTTGAGACGCACATTCACAACTAAAAAAGAACAGGGACTTTTATACAAGAAGCGTAACCCACATTCTTAAAAATCTGCCAACACATTTTATCGGTGATAGACGCGCGTCCATGCTGGACTCAAGACTACAGTTCTATTACATAGCAAGTGCTGTCATTACAGCAACAAATACATGCTAAATCATAATGTACAACTCATTGAATGGTGCAAACATGCTGTGTAGGCACATGGAGTAAGACTAACTGTAGCACAACCATTAAACTACATCAGGCAGTCATATCTCAATATAACGAATACGGATATAACAGATTGCTGGTTATGAAGATATGCCGGTTATAAAGATACCCGTTATAACAAAGTAAACGAAGAATATTCTCACCATTATATTGTTTTAATGAACATATGTTTGTAACGAACTTTCTAAATAAATGAAGCCCTTTTCGTGTCAGATGTTATTTCATTATTACGAGGTTTGACTCTACAGATGATTTTACATAGGACACACAGGTGCCGCCACCTTGGGCTGTTAAACGAACTGTTTTCTTATTTTTCTAAATCGCAATGTGAATTAATAAAGTCATGAAACGTCTAATGCGCCAACCCAACCGTTTTTGCACATACACGCCTGGCATAGCACTGTTTGTTTAGTTGTTAAAAAACACAGAACAGCAAGGCCACAGCCAAATGTGGCGGTACCGAAACCAATCCGTAAAATAGCCTATATGTAGAGTCACACTGTTGGTAGTCTCTGAGGTAAACGTGAGAGGAGGTGAGAGTACGGAGAGGTAACAGGTGTCGGGAACCAGGTTCACAATATACCGACAATACAGGGGACAGTGGGGGGGGTAGAGCGTATCCTTCGTGTACATGCAAAAAAGTGAGCAAGGTAACATTGCACTGTTCTCGGGCTTTGCAGCATGAACGGCGACACGTATCTGCAGGGTCTGCGCACGGACAGTACTACAGACACTGGAACAGAAATGCTGCCAGCTAATTCATCCCTCCGTTAACGCGGAATTGCCTAATTAGTGAGCGAGCACTCAAATCACGCTCGTATCTCCAGCGCTTGAACCTGCTATCTCATGCTTTCTCACAAAACCTACCCGAATGAGCAAATGGCAGAAGCACTTCACTGGTCTGCGTGCCGAAACCTGGTGTTAGGATATGTGTGACCGATAACACACATATAGCACGGTAGACATGAATCTCAAGAAGGAAAAGTGTCCTAGACTTCCAACATACCAGTCACGTTGCTCTGAACATTTCACTGACTTCGCGTGAGTGTTGACTGTTCAGCTATTTGGTGCCAGGCGAACAGCACGAAACGGTAATTACATCAGCAAGACAAATGGCTCGTAGACAGCATGTGCAAGTTAAATTTTCAGCTAAAAAGCTGGGACTGTAATGCATCAAACTCGTTTTTCGTTAAGAGCCCACCCTCACTACATTGTGTTCTGGCTCCTGCCGTTTGCCACAGTGATCTGTGCGATAAGACTACTGCTACAGAGATGGCAAATCGTCGAAGGAACTCACATAAGAACAGTTTTTTAAAAGTTATATCTGCTGACCTACTTACAATCCAAAGATATGGAGAAAAAAAATTTCCAGTAGAGCGCATCTCAAGGGTCAATAGAAGAATGCAATGCAGCCAACACGCAGTACTGCTGAAGACACCTCCTTGTTTTCTCCTATCTTCACATCTACTACAACACTGCGCGCTATTACAAGAGTGGCACCTACCACATGATCCTGTTAACGGAGTTCAGTTAACTAAAGTTTTGTGCAGTAGCCAGCATGACAACTTTGTTGTAGCTACTTTGGAGATTATCGATTAGCTGTCCTGGAAAAAAAAAAGGGGGGGGGAAACCGAGCACAACCGAAATTTTGTTGCAGTTGGTTGTAATGTAGACTCCAAATTAAAGAAATAACTTCATTATGAAAGAAACACACCACTATACAATTGCCACATTCGCACGTGCTCCTGGTGGACATTTCATTCTTCCAACTCACGCCTCTGATGCTTTGAACGGCTCTATTACCAACAATCTCACTTATTAATGTAAACATTTGCTGAAAAATCAAATACAGCTTAAGGTTCTTAAAGGGATCCTAAACCACCTCCGATATTTATTTTTTAACATTTTAAGTAAACAGGAAAATTAAGTTCAGAACGTTGTCACTATCAACAGTGACAAACATGGTAGCGCTGCATGCCATAAGATAAAAAAAATCAACCTGTGCTTTTCTCCGGGCCTTTCGGTATCCCCAGCATTGGCCATGACATCACTACCAAAATCTGGTGATGTCAGCAGAAAAGAACCTATTAGTCTGCCTTCGAGGTGGAACACTCAGCCCGGAGGAGACAGAGGCCAACACATCGAGTGTAGCACAGGAAAGAGCAAAACGAACTAGGGCCACTTTAAGAACGTCACACATCTTTAAATCCGCTATTACGGCCCCATTTCGAAAACTTTTCGCGGTTACATATTAGTCCGCGCACAACTGCAACACCACGACTAAACTGCAGCCTCTGGGTGGTTTAAGGGCCCTTTAACCCTTTGATGGTCAAAGATGTACATGTACATCATTGCCTCCATGTTTAAAGCATGCGCCTTTTTTGATCATTTCTCTTGCTTGGCATGTGCTGCCACACTGCGGGAATACATAGAATTTTTTTTTGTTGTGCTGATGTCTCTCTGTTCTTTTTTTGTTTGTTTTGTTTTTTTATGCTTTACTACAGCAGTGCGCTGGCTAGTTTCGGTTTCGTTCTTCAGCCGGTTCCTGCTTGTTGCACCCGCAAAACTGATGGCTTTCTGCTTTAGAATTTTTTTAACTCTCTCAATTATTGCTGCCCGATACACGATTACACCTTTTTCTATGCAGGCGCTGACTGACACAAACAATGCTGCTGTGGTTGCGTTTCCTCTTTCAGAGACTCATAAAAACTATACTTATATGGAGTTGGCAATAAGACCAATGATTATTAACCACAGGTTTCAGACTTTTTCTTGTTTTCTGGATGTGCTTAAAACTACACAGTTTTCTTCAGGGCGCTCACCCACGCAGTTTGCTTGCACTATGGAAGTGTGCGCCAGTTTCTCTGCCGCAAGTGAGTCTAGTGGTGATTCCTCCGAATTGCCTCTCTACTGCCGAATCGAAATCTGATTCCCTAAATGTCAGCCCGTCATACGAGGAGTTACTTACGAGTTAAGACTCACATGTTGATGAGCGAGCGGCATCTCAAAAGTGAACGCTGCGAGACGATGCTGACCGGATTTCTCCCACCGTGTTTTCACTTAATGCCGCTTCGTCCACTTATTTTTGTATGTCTGTGAACTACACAGACATTTATTTCAACGCATAATTTTTTTAACCATCAGATGATGTTCTCTTTTTTTTTTTTTTAGAATTTATCGTTACTCACTAATAAACCATGTGTATGTAACAACACCAATGATTTTTTGTCACTTTACGGTCACCCAAAAAGTTTTTAGAAAATTTGAAAGAATTTTAGCGGAAAAAAAAATGCACTGGGGGGGTGCATTTAATGAAAAAAATCGACCATCAAAGTGTTAAGAACCAGAATTGTGCTATGTCTTGACAGAGATGCTGAAGAGCGCTTGCACATGACTGAGTATCAACACTGCACGCCACCTCGAACAGAAGAAAATACCAAAATACTGGCAGAAAGAATAGCATATTCAGGCGTGAACTGTTTTGCGCCACCATTAACACCAATCCTGGCCATACAGCGCATGCAGCATTCATGTTGTCTCACCATAGTTTTAAAACAAACAAAAAACAGGCACTGTTTCAATCGTGCATAAAACGAACACATCATCATGTAGAGTGCTTCAGACACGAATGAAAAATGCTTTCACAGCCTACTGTACAACATAACAGAAGTCCATTACTTTCAACGTAAAAAAAAAAGCTGCAACAATTTAGCCGACAAACCGGTACAAACTGATCACAAATGTACAATCTTTATATAAACTTCACAGATCTGCATCCCAAGGCTATGTCCATTTCACGCGACGTCGACTTTAGTAGAGCTGGAAAAACGTGACAGAAATGGGACCCTGGTCTGTCATTGAGCTCACCCCCCTAGGATCTTCGACGTGGTCGAATCGTCGAGGCAGGTGGCGGGGCGCTCTAAATGCTGCACGACTCTTCTTCGTCCTCTTCTTCCTCGTCGCTGCCGCTGTGCGACGTCTGGAGCAGCAGCTTGTCCCGCACCTCCGCGTCTTCGGGGTACTCGTGCTCCTTCTCGGCGTTCGGGAGGTAGTGAGTGCCGCAGAAGCGCTCGAAGTACTTGCCGACGTCGGGGTGCGTGATCACCTCGGGGCTCGAGGAAATTTCCAGGTTTTCTGCAAAGATTGAATTACACGGCAAGTTGTTCGTGCGGAAATTCCACTGAGGCAAACGCACATCTCTGGCTTGAATGGGAAAAAATTGTCGCTGGTCCGGAAGTCATGCAATATATAAGGGTGAACACATCACTACAGCGAATGCCTCTAAGGAAAGATAGGCTAAGGGTGAACGATAGGCTAAGGGAACATAAGCAGAAGTAGGGCCAATATCGAGATGGGCACGTGTCTGTGCATTGTAATGATTGTGGGTGTGAAGCGTTGTTCAAAGAGTGCAACCATTGTATATAGGGATGCCGATAAGGACTACGAGAGACATTGTTGAAGTCGCCCTGATCGTGAGGGCCCGTGATAGTTGTGTAAGTTGCCCGTCGGTGGCACTGACTGAAAATGAACTGGCCTTTCTTGATGCGGCAGGTTTTCATGTGTGATGAGAGGACCCTTTGCATATGAATCTATTTATACCGTTACTTTTCAAAATAAACAATCAGTTGAAAGTTAGCACTTGTCCTGTTATCTCTTCCTCGTCCGTGTGTGTTAGTGCTACGCCCCATTGTGAAGCATATAACC
>JALIZH010029892.1:0-106297 GCA_030522465.1 Rhipicephalus appendiculatus
GGCAGGGAGAGGAGGGATGTAAACAAACATCACGTGACGAGCACACGGACGCGTTCAGAGTTCGTCGCCGCGGAAGGTAAACAAACACCCGTCTCTCCATGGTTCTTTTTATTTTCTTTCCACAGTGGCGCGCCACCTTTCGCTTGCGCATCCAAGCGCGCGGTGGTACAACTGGTTTTGGTTTCGTCCTTCGGGCGGTTATTGCTTCTCGCGCCCTCAATGCTAATGGCTGTCTGGTGTCCAATTTCTCTAAGGGTGACCGCTTGTTACCCTCTTGCACTTTTTTAGGATTTCGCTTTCTGTTATTTGCGAATAAGCAATGGGTATGTAACAACTCAAATGATTTTTATGTCACTTAATGGTCATCCAAAAAATTTAGGTTTTTCTAAAATAGATTCATCTGAAGAATTTAATTCAGCAGTAAAAAAATACACATTTTTGGGACGCATGTCGCGAAAAAAAATACTGTCAAAGAGTTAATCATCCTTACCGGCAACAGCATCAACAAAGCTTGCGGCTGGCTCGTGTGCATGTTGTCTTACAGACGCGTATTGGGTATTTCACCAGTTCGTAAGAGGAACAATTATGGCATAGTGAGCAGCTGTAGGCATTATAGGATAGTTCGAAACGGCCAATTTTATGAGCATAGAACAAGAAGCGAAGCAAGGCTAGCAGCTGAAAAGGCGACGTGAACAAGGCCTTTTATGCTATTGCCACTTGCAAAGCTCAAGCATCTTCCACGTTCCTTGCTTTTCATGAGCCTTCTGTTATTTGTCTGGTTGTTCTGCCATGGCTTGTTCTCAGAGCATCAAGTTCAACTGTGCATTTCTTTCTTTGCAGACCGCTTTGCCATCGGTGTGGCGGACCTTCTAGCATTTCTTGTGAAAGAAAAGCCACACTTTTTAGAAGGGCCGGTAAGAAATAACTAATTGCTTAATATTTTGCTTTTGTGTGCTAACGCTTTGTGATCTTATTACAGGGCATCTACCCATCCCTTATCACAAAGGACATCGATGACGCAACGGTTCTTTGTGCGGTGTTTGAGGGACTTGAGCTTGAAGTGGTAGACTCCATCGCTGGTTTCGTGTTACTTTTAGAGATGTATTGGGTGTTCAATATCAAGTACGATCAACAAAATAAGAACACGTTCGGTCTGGTGGAGCATTTTTGTGAACTACCGGCATCGAAACCTCCATCTTTGGTGATCATGCGGGCGATTTCTGCAATAAGAA
Source organism: Rhipicephalus appendiculatus (assembly GCA_030522465.1). Classification (NCBI taxonomy): domain Eukaryota; kingdom Metazoa; phylum Arthropoda; class Arachnida; order Ixodida; family Ixodidae; genus Rhipicephalus; species Rhipicephalus appendiculatus. Next base: position 1,233 of record JALIZH010029892.1, read on the forward strand.
AAAGAGTGTGGTATCACCAGAAAAAAATTGAATAAAATTTCTGTATTCTCTGGATTGTCTCTTCTGTTCATGTACTGCATTGCATAAAAGCACTTCATGAGTTTGCACTGCAGCATCACGTTTTATCTTTGTGCCTCTGTCGGAATGTGAATAGTTGAATAGTTTTGTGGTGATGTTTACGAGCATGCTTGTCGCTACCTGATCAGTACTTTGGTTAGTGACATTTACTAGCTAGTGAGTACTTCTAACTACCCAAAAGTGCAGTGCTTTTAACTGGTTAGGCAGTGAATTCTCCAAGGAAGTAGTGCCTTCAGCTAGCTTGGAAGTACTTTTAACTGCCAAAAGAGGTAGTGCTTTTAACTACAGAGGTAGCTATTTTCACTACCCAAGGAGGCAGTACCTGTAACTAGCTATTTCATCCATGATACTACCCGACAAAGTAGTGCGCTAAACTACTGAGGTAGCAATTTAAACTAGCCGTCGGGGTAGTATATTTTACGAGCAAGGTCGTTCTTTCCACTACCCGACAAAGTAGTGCCTTTAGCTAACTAGGTAGTATTTTTAAGCTACCCAAGGAGGCAGTACATTTAACTAGCGAGGTTGTACTATCCACTAACCGACGAAGTAGTGCCTTTAACTAACTAGGTAGTACTTTTTACTACCCAAGGAGGTAGTACATTTAACTAGCGAGGTCGTACTTTCCACTACCCGATGAAGTAGTGCCTTTAGCTAACCAGGTAGTACTTTTTACTACCCAAGGAGGTAGTACATTTAACTAGCGAGGTCGTACTTTCCACTACCCGACGAAGTAGTGCCTTTAACTAACTAGGTAGTACTTATAACTACCCAAGGAGGCAGTACATTTAACTAGCGAGGTTGTACTATCCACTAACCGACGAAGTAGTGCCTTTAACTAACTAGGTAGTACTTTTTACTACCCAAGGAGGTAGTACATTTAACTAGCGAGGTCGTACTTTCCACTACCCGATGAAGTAGTGCCTTTAGCTAACCAGGTAGTACTTTTTACTACCCAAGGAGGTAGTACATTTAAGTAGCGAGGTCGTACTTTCCACTACCCGACGAAGTAGTGCCTTTAACTAACTAGGTAGTACTTATAACTACCCAAGGAGGTAGTACATTTAACTAGCGAGGTTGTACTATCCACTAACCGACGAAGTAGTGCCTTTAACTAACTAGGTAGTACTTTTTACTACCCAAGGAGGTAGTACATTTAACTCAAGAGGTCGTACTTCCCACTACCCGACGAAGTAAAGCCTTTGACTAAATAGGTAGTACTTTTAACTAGCAAGGTCGTACTTTCCACTACCCGACGACGTAGTGTCTTTAACCAACTAGGTAGTACTTATACTACCCAACGAGGTAGTGCTTTTCACTAGGGTTACCTTTACTAGCTGCATTTACTAGCTGGTTAGTGGATTCTGTGACAAGTAACGGGCTAGTACTTAGTGAATATGCCAACCTTTTTTTCTAAGAGTGTATGCTACAGCAGCAGCAGACGACTGAACTTCTCCGCACTCTCATGATGATAAAGGTTTGGATCGGAGGTTGCGGGTGGAAGCAGACGATTTTTTTTTTTTGAAGCCGCAGAATTGATAAAACATCGTTGTGAAAGTTTCACTGTTTCCCCTGTGTTTTCCTCGCAGCTGTGTCGCCAGAAATGCGAAGTTTACTTTCACGGTCAAGCTTTCACGCTGGAGCACTGAAATCAAGTAAGCATTTGCGATTGCAGCGGAATAAATAGGATTTAATAGTGCAGTGAAGTTCATTACGACTGTGTCACCGTCACACTTACTTTTTTATGTAGCTGGAAGTTTATTTTGTGAGTTGAAATCGTACTTCTTGCAATGCAGTGCATTCAATTAACGTGCGATATAATTTTACGACTGCATATGTTCTGCTCTTTCAAGCATTCATTATGCGCATCGACGAAGTTATGTTTCGTAAAGCGTAATAGCACGTAAAATGCATCAGTGAACTATTAGTACGTTAACAGTTACTATAAAAAATGTTACTGTATATGATTTTAGGAAATGGGAGGAGCAAAACAATATTGTTCCCTTTCTTTTCTCTTCGCAGCAAGATGGCATACTGTTGTGTGCCCAATTGTAGATCGGATGGGAAAAAAAAGGTAGCGGGTGTATCTTTTCACGAGATTCCTGCCGAGTCTACACGGCGAGAAGCATGGCTCAGGGCAATCGACAGACATGGATGGACCCCAAATGTATCATCAAATTATTCGAGGGTCTGAAGCAAACATTTCAAAGACGAAGATTTTACAAGTGGCCAAGGCGCTGTCTAAGGAAGCGCTGAGAACCAACGATCTTTCCAGAGAGATCGTCAGAAGTGGTGCGTGTGCCTGCAACAGAAGCACAGGAACATTCAGCTAGTGAGACAGAGACGCCCATGGAACATGAAAGAGCCACCGAGAAAGAGCCATTCAAACAAACATCCACTGCGTCACAAGAGCAGCAATGTGTGCCACCAATCACTTTTGATGATCAGTTTGACGACGACTCTCATATGGTCCAAGAGTCGCAGCTCGACGAAATGAAGCTTCAAGCCTTGCCAACGAGAGCGCACGATGGCTAAGAAAGGGAATTAAATGAAAAGAAAAACCGACAGACTCCACAAAACAGTGGATAAGTACAGTCGCGCTCAATATGACTTGCAACACGCGAGCGTGTGGCCTCACGAGTTCACGCGCATGGCTTCCACTAGCCCTTATTTCCATTACTAAGCGCGTTTCTCTCACTTGGGTATGAACCTTTGAATCCCGTGAGGCCAAGCGCTCCCGTGTTGCAAGTCATATTGAGCGCGCCTGTACAAGGCAGAATTAGAAAATGTCAAAAATGACTGTGCAACTTTGCGGATAACTCGTACATAAGGCGGCAAGCCAAGCAGAAAGACCCATCGGCTGTCTTTCTTTGGAACCGCATAATTAATTTGAGACGTAAAAAACCAACATGGTCTGAAGACGTTGTGCGTCACTGCGTAATACTGAGGCACCTGTCCACCAAAGCGTATGGGCATGCCAGAAAAGAAGGACTGCTCAAGCTACTCGGGAGAACAACTCTCCGAGAATACATCGGGTGCGCGAGCGGAGAAACGGGTTTTAATTCTTTGATAAAACTGCGCTTACAAACAGAGAGCGAAAAGCTAACCTCGCCTGCTTCAAACCACTGCTCCCTCATCATGGATGAGATGCGGATAAAACCAAAGTTACAATACAACAAACAGTAAGATTGTTTTGTTGGCCTTGTTGACGTAGGTGAAGCGGACAACCTAGCGAACGAGCCCTTACTGGCAAATTCGCTGTTGTGCTTCGTCATCAATGGCCTCTCAACATCGTACAGGATTCCAGTGTCCTATTTCTTTACAAAGAGTCTCACTGGTACTCAACTGGCGCAGTTGTGCGTCACTGCATAATATTGAGGCACCTGTCCACCAAAGCTTACGAGCATGCCAGAAAAGGACTGCACAAACTACCCGGGAGAACAACCCTCCGAAAATACATCGGGTGCGCGAGCGGAGAAACGGTGCTCTTCGCATCGCACTTCCTCCCCACGCGGCTATGACACGTGCTCATGTGGGGGAAGGCCTGCTCGGTCGTTGGCGGCGCGCCGATGACGTATCACTGACGTCGTGTCACGTTGCCGAAGTAGGCGGAGTCACGACGACGGGCTATGCCTCCCCCCTCCCTACGGCGGAGAAGGGTGGAGAGGCCGCGCGAAAATTTGAAACCAGCTGAAACGGATGTTTTAACCCCTGTAAGTTCCTTATTATAGCACGTATTCGAAAAATTCTTGCGGCAGCATGTTCAAATAGCAAAAGTGCACATATTTCTCTTGATAACAATTTTTGGACCTCGGGGTTGTTTACTGGCCCTTTAACATTTCACTTCAAAGTGAGACAAGCCGCATGTGTATCGTACTTCAAGAAGCATGTCAATTTCACGTCCTTGCAAGGTAAACTTTAGCAATGCATAGTTGATCAAAAATATGGGTTAGATGGTGCATCTAATTAGCATAGCACCTGTGGCACCAATTATACCGTTTTGCATAGGTTCCACATGTTCACTGCACATCAAAGACTACCAATTATTGCACTGCACCACATTGTCCGTGTGGCTATTAGGCACAGCATGGATCCTTGTTGCATATGGTAGTACTTTGTATGGATATGTTGGTCTGCTAGGCAAGGTGCAAGCAGGCTGCCTGCTGCATTATGTTCGGGGAAAATGGGTTCTATTTATAAGAGACAGTGCTGTCACAGTTCATCAGTGTGCAGTTTTATTCATTATCATTAATTATACCACTATACCATTATTTGCATTACGCATATTGTGCAGCAATATTAAAAAGCTTTGTAGCATAATGTGGAAGATAAGTTTTTTTTTTTGTTTACAGCACTCCGTTCAAATTAATTTCCCTGTTTCTTTTTTCTACATGTGAATTATAAGCTACAATTTTTCTAGTGTATGTTGCCTTCTTGTGGTTATAACATAGCATTTAAGCCACTCAGTCCCTCTTCTCATCGGAAAACGTTGGACTTTTGCTTGAATTTTGGAGCCTGACTGGCTTTTTTTAATCAGAGCTGCTCTGGACTTGATATGCAGTTCATTATCAGTGAATGAACGAAATTTACACAATATTTAGGCCACCAACTAGACCACTTTGTCCACAGAATGTCACAGCTGTACGCTGTCGTCAAGTTCCCGGAAGATCAAAAACAAAGTCGGGGTTGTGCCACTTACGTGGCTTTCCGAGGACCGGAAGTACTGCTTTTGGCCTCCCAAGATAAGAGGTGTGCGAGTCCATGAATTGACTCGTGACCTGGTGGGACCTTCAGCAGATTGGGGCATGTAGCCAGTTACCGTCATGGCACGATGCAGTAAGTAAAGCTGCCGATCTTGAGAGCTTTTCGGAATTTGTTAGCCTTACCTGGGTAGGTAACATGAAAACTAACAGTCCAGAAATTTTGTGAGTGAAGGATTGCAGTTGAATGGTTTTCATGTCGAGATATTCAAAGTGCACTAAACACAGAGAAAAGTGTTGAAAGTCTATGGGCTACTCGCCAAGGCTTTTCTTCGCTGTCAAACTAGTATGCTACGCCGGCGGACAAAACCGGAAGCCGTCCAAGGTCTGTCCTTGTAAACAGCGGAAGTGTCTATTGCAAGGCCAGTGCACTTTGTCTTTATAGTGCAACATACTAAACATTATATTGCAAGCCAATGAGAATGAAAGCCATGGGGATTGTATTTCTCTCATTAGGCTGGAATAATCCCATGTTTTTAAAGCTTTGGCGCGGCAATCTTGTTTATACGTTGCAGGACTCCAGCCATCTGGTCGTTTACGGCGAAACTGCAGAATCTGTGGCTACAGGATGATGCTGCATTTGTCAAAGAAAACGACCTAAGGCCACGCCTTCTCGCCACTATGCAGGAGCAACACGACTATCCCCGAAGCCTCACCATTTCGGAGGCAAGGTGCTGTTTCCATTTTCGGCATCAGAGGCTTCGGTATGCCACCATTGTATGGTTTTTGGGGAATTTGTGGTAATGCTTTTGCTTTTTTACTTTTAGTTGCTTCTGAAGTTCGATATTCTTTACAAAAAGAATATCGCGATGATTTCGCCAAGGATATCAGCAACTTTGCGATGTTGCCCTCAACCATAGCGATGATCAAGAAGTAGCAACTTTCACTGATGCTGCAAGAGGTAAAAAACTCAAGTGCCATTTAGATGCATGCGGACGCTGGTAAAGGCATTTAAGCACTTTTACATGCGTATATCTATTACATCTATCTGATGTGACAACTAGGGGAAACAAGGGGCTCTTTTTTTTTTGTCACAACCGTATCATGTGAGCCTGGAAAGGTGTTGGCCAAATGAAAAGAGCCATGACACGGTTGCTCAGAAATTGGCAGCTTTCAGCAAAAAATACGAGTGGATGGTATATTATGCCTTTACATATATGAAAAGTGCACAGTAAAACAATATTTTGGTCCTTAATACACAAGGTTTTGTCGCTCTATATAGACAGGGACAGGATATTGCGAGCGACGTCCCTTCACGGTGGCATGGCATGCCTTTTTGTGTCTTTTTGGGCTTTTAATATGGAATGCTCCAGAAAGGCACACAGGCTGCTGACTTTCTTTGAGCACGCTTTTTGGACCTCTGCCACTGCCACGCGAAGCCACGTGTCAAGGCATTAGAAATGATTAAATTTTTCAGGGGATGTGTAGCTCCTGTGGCCCAGTACTTGTAGCGCTCTGATAAATTAAAACTATGCAATTGGGGGGTCAGCACTGTTGGTCAACACTGTGTAAGATACCCTAGCGTCCGTTTGTCTTGTGTTCTTTTTGTCCTCGCGTAGTTGTGCGCTCCAAAATTTATAGGTCTGTTGACTCGTTCTCCATACGGCCAGGAGTGTACACTGAGGTGCTCTAGTCTATGGCACTGTGGGCCATGAAAGTGGCTAACACTTCATGTCTCACTTGATCATGCTCGCCAACCACAAGCATAGCGCGTGTTGTTCTCGGTGTTATGTTCTCACCAATACTTGATGCATTTTTAAAGGGACGCTAATGCGACATAGTGAATCGGTTTATATTGATAAATTTCACTTTGCAAACTTGTCGTCAATTTCGCCATTATAGCTTTAATAATAAAGCAGAAAACTGAGGTCAATGTTTTCACTTTTAAATTTCACGCTGAAATCTCCATGCATGATGTGACAGATTTCAAAGTGCACTTTTCATATTTTGGTGGCACTGCCCCTAGTGAAAAAATTCGTATGTACGGAAGATACGGATCCGTACATACGGAATTATGGTATTATGGATCCGCATGGTACGGATCCGCATGATACGAATCCGCATGGTACGGATCCGCATAATCCATATATATGGATTATACGGATCCGTATCCTCCGTATATACGGCTTCCATTTATACGGAAATATGGTATTATGGATGCCATAATACCATAGTGATTTTGGTTTAGCGAGTCCATACAATGCAGACAAGGTCTTCCATTAAGTCAGAACTTGTTGGAGGACAGCTTAATCGAGAGATCAAAGTAAACTGAGTAATATTTATTCTGCACATGTACGCGCAGAATAAGCCTAAACGATGTGCACTGTCAGATGACAACACCCTCGCATGCACCACGCAAAATAACTACAAAGAATACGCACTGTCAGACAAGACGACACCCTGGCACACACCACCACACACACACACTTGTTCACGTCTGCCACCACTGGTTATGCTCCATGTGTCGAGAATGTAGAAACAGCAGAGTGACTCGACGTCCTCGCCCTGCAGGAGGTGTACGTGGCTGCAGAGGATCTGCGACTGCCGGGTTACATCGGCTACTCTAGTACCACATCCTGCACACTGGAGTCGTGCGACGCTGCTCCGTGCTTAGTGAATGAACACCCACAAGGCAAGGCACGCTGCGCAGTGTACGTGCGGCGCGAACTGCCGCACACTCACATAGACGTAGCCAAAGCTACGGCGGGTGCCCTTGAGTGTTGTGCGGTGACTGTGCGACTGCGTGGTGTGGATACTACGGTGGCTTCGGTGTATGCCCGTCCCGCACAACGGTGGGACTCCAACAACCTAGTAAGTCTGACAGCACGACTCGGCAGCAATTTCCTCCTGTGCGGTGATATGAACGCTCACCATACGACGTGGGGGAGTCGCAACTGCTCACAACGAGGGAAGGACCTCGTGGATGTCATCCATCAATTGGATCTGCAGGTCCTGAACACTGGGTCTTTCACCTTCGTCCGCAGAGCAGGCCGAGTCTCGTGCACTGCCATCGACGTCAGCCTGGCCACCCGCGGCGCGAGCTACGACTGGGCAACAGAGCCCGACTCCTGGGGCTCGGACCACTTGCCCATTACCATCACCCCGGCGGGTGGAAAGATTCCTAGGACCAGATTGTGCACCATTGTCGACTGGCGAGCCTTCCGGCAGCAGCTCAGCATGGCCTCGGAGGAGCGGGACTTCCTGGGACTGGTTGCACAGGCAGCGGAAGCGGCAACAATCCGGACCAGGGAGCCAGTGTGCCGCCCAGTTCCTGACATCCACCAGCTACAGTTGAGAGCCGCCAGACGAAGAGTTGAGAGACATTTTCTCAAAAGCAGTTGCCCTGAAAAACGCAGGCTGTTCAACCGAGTCAATGCGGTTTGCCGGCGACACGCTAATCGTCGCACACGGCAGAGCTGGCAGGGCATCTGCCACTCTCTCAACGAAGCGAAAGGCGGCTCGAGGGCTTGAAGGCTGCTGCGGTGTCTCATCCTCGGGCCAGCTGTGCAGCAACCAGTACTTGCTGTGGCTATCTACCTGGGCATCAGCGAAGAGGCACTGGCAGAACGTCTGGCCGACCGCTTTGCCACTATTCTTGTGACTCCGCCTGATGCGGTCATCCACCCACGCTTGCCCAAACCACCGCTAGGACACCACCCTGCCTGGACAGCTGGTCAGATCAGAGCGCTGTGCGAGGAGCCTATTCTCGCACATGAGCTAAACGCTGCGCTGGCAAAGACCAAGCGGCACAGCTCTCCCGGCGCTGACGGCATCACTTACCAGATGCTACGCAACCTGGACAAGTCCGGACAACAACGGCTGCTGGATACCTTCAACGAGGTGTGGAGGAGCGGCGCCCTACCGGAGGCCTGGCTGACAGCGGTGGTGGTTCCTGTCCGGAAGACCGGTAAACCAGGAACGGCCATCACGTCCTACAGGCCCGTCTCGCTCACCTCTGCCGCCTGCAAGCTCATGGAGGCCATCGCGCTGGCTCGCCTAAGCTGGATCACAGGGGCAGAGGGCTTTCTACCGGAGCAGCAGACGGGATTCCGCCGCCACCACTGCACAGCGGACTCTATTGCGGATGTCGTCTCCACCCTCGAGAATGCCAGGAGTAAAGGAGAAGTGGCGCTCCTCGTCCTGCTGGACGTACAGAGTGCATTTGATGGACTGCCCCATGGGGTCATTGAGAGTGCTCTGGACGCTCTTGGCATCACGGGCCACCTTAGAGCCTTTGTTTCGCCGCCGAGATAAATGGCCCAATTGAAAGATTGGGTGCTGAAATTTGTTGAAACAACCTTCATTTCAACCAGAGACTCGCAGAAAATAATTAGTTTAATGCATTTTTCGCAAACTGGGACCTCTAGCGGCCGTGCCGTGAACTAGAGAGGAAGTTACACGAAACCCGCCGGATACTGACTCGCCAACCGTGCTCGCTGCAAAATCGCTTACCAATCGAAATCGCAAGCCGCTACCCGCTTTCGCGCGTCTCTCTCAAAACCTGTTTTCAACCGGCAGCCAACGACACCATAGCCGCGCTCTCGGCCGTATGTCTGTTTTCTCAACCGAAGCTTGTGCCCACGTCTACAAATTTGCCATTTGTGTTGTGTTCTACGTAATGTGAACGGTGAAGCACCTCACATAACGCAGAAAGCCTCAACGCTGCTCTGCACTAGGGTGCGCGAAAAGCAGCGTCGGGAGAGATGCCCCGTCATACCTTTCCGACAGAGCCGAAGCTTCGAAGGATATGGATTCGCGCTGCGCGCCTATCGCAGCCAAAGTGGGTGCCTTCAAAGAGCGGCTTTTTGTGCTCTGAACACTTCGAGGACAGTGACTGAGATGAGCCCTGCTTTGTTGTTGCGCTTCGGTATGCCAGCGAAATGGCAGCACCTATAAAGCCTGGTGCTGTCCCCTCGTCTGCTTCGTCATCCTCGCTGTCGCTTGACGAAGCAGAAGGGTCACACTCATATGGCTGTATTTGGTGCATCCGTTTTGGAGGCCTCTCGAACTCGGAGTCACAATCACCACTCGTGAAACCACTGCCACTCGCACCTTGCATCTTGGCGTGCTCGCGACACGCGAGGTAGTTGTAGTGCTTTTTGAGGTAGAAGCGCTATTTTGTCTCCCATGTGGGGGACAAGGCTCAGCGCCACACTCGGGGTGGTCATGTGGTTCTTCAGAGGAGAGGAGGAGAAAGGGAAGTGGCAGAGCAGGAGAGAGCGTGCCGATTGCCCCCCTCTTGCTGGAGCATTTGACGTCACGGCCGTCGACAAGCACACTGGCGCGCAGCCACCGCGGCGCTCTCCCAATCCACTAAAAATACGGTCAACTGCTCGAAATTGCGTGAAATAAACGCAGTTTATAGGAAAAGTCGTGTCCGAGTCGAATTTCAGTGTTTTTGTAGTTTTTTCAAATTTTTATTCAGTATGCCTTTAAGTATGCTTGACTGCGACGCAAAGTACATTCTGTGAAAAGAAAATGGAGAGGGGGGAGAAACCAGGTGAAACTTTTTCTAATGGGTTCTGTTGGTTGGAACTGGTATGTACTGGTCCCAGTTCGAAGTCAACTGTCTAACACTGGTTTCAAATGGTCCTAGCAAAAAGCTACTCATCTTGAACATATGCTGTACTGGTACCAGTAAAATGTTGCTGGTCTTGAACTGGCACTGTATTGGTCCCAGCAGAAAGCTACTGGTCTTGAACAGGTTCTGTACTGGTGCTGGTCATGAACTGGCATGACACAAGACTCTTGTTGAATATTGAATTGGTTGCATTGGAAAGCTGCTAGCTTGGAACTCCATTGTGGTGGTTTCAGTTGAGGGTGCTTATTTGTCAATGTGCAGCACTGGGTGATTAGTATGCACTTATAGTTTAGCTAAATGGCGATTATCACTCACCATTGCTAACATTTCTTGAAAGTAGAAAATCAATTAAATGAATATTGCCTCTATTAAACAAGGGCTAAGGGCACATGCTGTTGTACATTAAAGAGACCTGTCATACATATTTCGACGAGAAATGTCACGTGATTCCGGTCATAGGCATAAAATATTTCAAGCCCGCAAACGACTCAGACTTCGATAAGCACGCTACTTATACTGCGTTCTGGCGCCACCCAGTTGACGATTAGGACACTGGCTACTATAGCGCCCAGGTCCTAATGTTGGCAGGTACAATCTTAGGATTCCATAACAGTGCGCATCTCATTTCCTGAGCACTCGAGCATATTGGTTTGACATTTTAGCGCAAAGAAAAAAAAAGAGCTATGTCTACACTGGCCGTGTGAAGGTATTTCCTTGACGCTAGGTCTTTCCTTGGCGTTGACGAAGTAGAGTCGAACCACAGCCTGTCACAAACATTGCAAGAGTGTCAAAACTCCAGCGCCAGAACTGACCTACAAAGCTGGCTGGGGCACCGATGCCTTTCGTCGCTCGTATACTCGGCTCGCATGGCGGCTGCACGCACTGTCGCCGTTGGTGTGCGTGGCTGACAAGCATCGGCGCGGAGGGTTCAGCAATGCGGGATAAACAGCGCAGAGGGTTTTTTGCGGACACCCGACGTTTTACCTTGAGCTTTAAGAGCTTCGCTTAAAAAAAAAAAAGAAGACATACATAAGGCAGCACCACCTAGGAATTGTTATTTAGCATACTTAGTGCGGTACCGACGAGGACACCAAACAAGATTACACCAAAGCCAGAATCCTGGCTGGCTTGCAAGTTCTGGCAGACACCTGCGTGCCACCCTGGTTCCGGCTCAGATCTTCTAGTGCCCAAGAGATGCTACTCACCAGAGGCCTTTATCTGCAAACCGAACATCGCAGTCACGTGCCTCACATAATGGCAGCACGCCACCTTTGCGGGGGAATCCGTCACAAGCGAGAACGCAGAGCACTCTCCGGGCGCTGCGTCGCGCCACTTCCGAGATTTAACAGGATGCGACAGCCAGGTGAAATTATATCAAGAAAGTGGAACAGCTGACAGACAGGGATGGAGTAAGCAAGACGACACAAGCGCTTGCTTACTTCGTCCCTAAGAGTGCACAATTCCACTTACACCCCCGTCACACAGCAAATCTAATGTCATTCTATCAATCATGACTACTTTCGGGAGGTCTTTGCAGAAGACCACAGAGGAGTCTACAGAGCGCCTCAGCGGCGGCAACGCGCAAGCAACCACCAGAGAAAGAAGAGGCAGTACACGGAAATGCAGAAACGCAGCGCCTCGCAAGAAAGCCCGAACCTGCTTAGCGCGGAAGGTCCTTGATGGTTCGGCCAGGTCCTGTGTCCCTGACTCCACAGACTTCCTGAGATGGCGACAAATCATGGAAGCAAGGCAGGATGCGACGGTCTCGTATCAGGTGGAATGCCCCTCAGCCACATTCAATCCGCAGACACTGATAACTGCGGCCGACATTAAATCGGCTATGCTCCCTTCCAACTCCGCCGCTGGACCCCATGGATTCCCGGCGACGAAGTTGCGTGGGGTACCAATGGTTGTCCTCCGTGTTCTCTTGAACTGCCAGTGTTTCTGTGCCAAGCAAGGACTATCTTTATACCAAAGATAGCGAACGCATCTCAGCCCATCGCCGAATGGCATTCGTTTGTAATGTCATTTGTTTGCTGTCACACGGGAAAAATAATGTCATTCGATGAAAACGACATTTTCCATCGAATGGGTTCACGAAACTCGTTCGCATTCGATTTCAGACCGAATGCGCAGTCTTGACGCCAGGAACCCTCTATAGAGATCGCTAATAACTCATGTATATGTAACTATTGTGATTAACAAGTTATATTAGTACAATTAATTGCTGGTTTGTGGACAGAAAAGCACGCACATGTGTTTCTGAAAAAAAAAAGAAAAAAAAAACTACTCTCAATTACACAGGCTAGATGGTGGCCATGTTTCGGTACCGCTCTGTTATCGTAGTTGCTTTTGTTGCCTGTTGTGTGTTGATCACCCGAATAGCACGTGCGTGTGTGATATCGGACCCGGAGCCCAGATGCCACACTCAATTGCAATGGACGGAGGCTGAAACATTCGTGCTGAACAGAATATGGCAAGACCACCTTGGAGACTTGCGCAAGACAAAAAGAAATGCAAAGGTGTATGCGGTGATAGTTGAGGCGCTCCATGCCACAGGATGGAGTAATTCACTCGAAAGCCGTGAAGGCCAAGATTGAGAATCTAAGCAAAATCGGGGGGACCCTTAAGCGTCGTCTTAAAGAGTTGAACGCGATTTCCAGCAAGAAGCATGCAGAATTCACTTATCTGCTCGATGGCTCTGTAAGTACAAGCCTTGTATTTTAGCCATACTTACTATAAACTTGCTCATATCAGGCTCACAATCTGAGCATAAGTGTTTTATTGCAGCTCCACCTCCAGAATGGCATCACCCTCTCCAAACTACAGGCCAGTCGCATTATGGCTCACAAAAAGCCAACGCTTGTAGTTAAAGAAACTGCGTAGGCAATTTGGACGCAGTCAGGCCTGGCCGTTCGAAGTGTACACGGTGGGCTTGCGCCAAAGAAAAAAGGCACAGCTGAAATAGCGAAACCAAGGCTGACCCCAGAAAAGGTACAAGTCGTTGCAGGTGAGAGCCATTTCAAGCTTGTGGTCATGACTGCATGTGACATTGTGCCATGTTATTTTCAGCAACATTTGTTCACTGGGAGCGTACCAACAAGGTTGATGCGAGTGCTGTAAAGAACTTGACCAATATTCTTTCTGAAAAGATTCAAGATTCTATAAAAGCAGAGAAGCGCCTCCAAATCACCGTGAAAGGAGTCATCTAAACCCGCACTGTGTGGTTGAAGAAACTCAACAGTACCTACACATGGTATTAGTCATGGCAATAAACGCCCATTTATACCAATACTCTGTTTTGCTTATTATTTTATGACCAAGGTCTCCCCAGATACGGCTCTACCCAGGTACAGCTGGGTTTCAACTGGTCCCAGGTTAACCTGGTTTAACAATTCCCAGCTGCCACTGGTTCCAGTTGCAACTGGGAATTGTTCCTTAAACCAGTTAGCCTGGGACCAGTTGAATCCCAGTTAAAAATTTTCACCTGGGTTGGCACCGAGGACCTCACAACGAACATCACTTCGGCAGCTCCAGTCATGTCGTGCGTGCGCCAAGGCAATAGACCTCTACCGGGGTACGTCACACCGTGACGTCACCGGCGCACGTGCAAGGTGGTGGTTGGCAACCCCCGCTGGTGGCTCAGTGTGGTACAGTCGCGCGGTGCTTGGCGCACGCTTTTCTTTTTGTTATAATCTTAAACTTCATCTTATTGTGGCGAGATTAGCTGTGGTATGAGTCAGAGAAGATCTAGATGTGTGGTAAACTGCATGACGGAAAACTTGTCACGCTGGCTGGCTGGTTATCGTGAAGAAGTGAATGAACACACATGGCGGCCTGCGCGAGGAACAGCGACATCGTCTTCGAAAATTTGCAGCGTTTATTGTGGCGTGTAGTGTGCGTTGAAAGGCATCGGCAGTATTGGTTCACCTTTAGGGGCGGTGAAACTGAGAATATTGTGCGTGGTGTGTGCTGTGTGAATAACGATGCATTTTGTTTGCTAAAACATTGGCACTCGTTGTGGACCGGTGACAGTAACCGGTTGTCGGCGGAACATCACGATTCGACACTTTAGTCAAGGTAAAAATGCATTTCGCGCGATCATCTGCGACTTCGTACATATCAGCATTTGCGCAGCGTGCAGAAAAAAAGTGCATGATCTCCGGACTGAAAGGTACGACTACGCATGAGCTTTTAACATGTTTTAGCACTGCCGAAGCTGCATATACGCTTCGCCATGGCGAATACGCTAACCCAGTAAAGTTATAACTCGTATTATCGGAGACCTCATACGTCTTAATGAGAACAGTGGAGATTCTTGTTTCTCATATACTTGGTACATTTACGGATCGATTTTTATGAAGTGACAATGCGCATTACAAGTTTGTGTATCCGGTCTAAAGGAGCAGAGTAAATATGCAAACGCGTTGTAGGCATCAGATGCAGCGACGTAACTGCGCAAGAGATTATGCATAAAATTAACTTATCAGGTTTAAAATCGCATAGCTTATAACTGGGTTATGAGGAACGGCGTAGGAGAGAACTTCACTTTAATTTTCACGAGGATTTGTCAACCTCAGCCTGACGTACGGGAAAAAGTGTTCCCTTCTTTTTTTCTTTTTTATTCATCTCCGATGAGAATTTGGCGCAGTGAAAATCTTATCTGTGACCTCGCGCACAGCAGCTCAAAACCATGCTGCCGTGAATGCTGCACCTCGTTTAAAACTGCAGTGCACATGTCGCAACATTGAGTACGTTCACATCCACGTCATGTAAATCTTTTACAAATCGCCAGTCACCGTGAACATGCACAACCTTCGCTTTCGAAGAGGATAAAATTTTTTTATGGCTGCCATCTACGACGAGCAAATCGCCACAAGATGTTACTTTAGAAAATAGCAATTCGCAGAAACTTCAGTCGAAGGAATGCACACACACGCAGCACTGCTATGCAGAAAGATTCTGGATAGCAGAGGCAGAATGCCTCTAAAGGTCATTCTGCCTTAAGAGGCCGAGAGATGGACCGTGAATTTATTTTTTTCTTTGCTATAATAACATAGATTTAATCAATGTAGATAAGGCATTAGGCCAACATAAAAAGAAAGTTTTTTTCGAGCCTGGTGGCAGACATGTCACCGCCCCGTTATAAAGGCGACGCTCATAGCATCCATCCATCCATCCATTCCACCGGCGAGACTTTCTTGCCAACCAGCACCTGCTCCGAGGGAGGGGATTGGGGGGCGGGGTGCTCGCAGTGACATCACACTGTTTGCAAACAGGGAGAGGTCTATTGCCTCGCACTTTCGAGGGCACCACCATCCCCCTCAGAAGTCTTGCTTTTTAAGCAAGCACGCCAAGTGCACCCGCGCCTTCCGCGGCCTCTTCAGTGCTCCCGTTGCGGCCGCTACGGACACGCTACGGCCACCTGCTCGCACGACGAGCGCTGTCTGCGATGCGGCGGAAGCCACACCTTGGGATCATGCCCAACAGAGCGGCTCGTTCACTGCGTGGTTGCCGCTGCAGTTAATGCAGCGGCAACCACGCAGCGAACGAGCCGTGCTGCCCTTCCGGGCAGATTCAGCGCAAGGCCACAGTCATCCTCACCTCTTTGAATGGCCCCGTGACGCACCGCCAAGCGCTGGAGCACGCCAGCACTGCTGTCAACAACACCAACAAGCGGGGCAGTGCAGTGGTTGACAAGGGCCGTTCTTTCCGGGACGCTCTTGCCGGCAACACCGGGATGGACTCGACGGCCTCAACGACGGCTCCGGTGGGATGCTCCAGCTCCCGCTGGAGACCTCGGCAGTGGGCCCATAAAATGGCAGCGCTCAAGTGGCAGTTTGTTATGAAGGCGAGCAGTGATGCCAAATGCACCCTCGATGTGTAACAGGGCCTTTGGCCAGTTACAGAGGCAGCCCAGAGGAGTTTCACAGGCCAGGCCTTCCGGACGCTTGAAAATTCTGCTGTGAAAGCGCCGGCAACGCCAGAAAAAGTCGGCATCGTAAAATGTGAGTGAAGTCACCTGCTTTCAGAAATGTGATTACAGGTGCACCTTGGCAGTGGGCCATAAAATGGCAGCGCTCCAGTGACAGTTTGTTATGAAGGCGAGCAGTGATGCCAAATGCACCCTCGATATGTAACACGGGCCTTTGGCCAGTTGCAGAGGCAGCCCAGAGGAGTTTCACAGGCCAGGCCTTCCGGACGCTTGAAAATTCTGCTGTGAAAGCGCCGGCAACGCCAGAAAAAGTCGACATCATAAAATGTGAGTGAAGTCACCTCTTTTCAGACATGTGATTACAGGTGCAAGTGAACGATTGAATAAGCAAGACGACACAAAATGTTTTAGCAAGGTGGGATCCAAACCTTTATACCCAAGGTCTGAAGGCGCGCGTCGTAACCACTTGGCTCTGCAGGTATAGTAGCAGAACAAGCATTTATGGAAACCATATCATTGCTTTGCTAAGGGCGATAACGAGAAAAAGACAGAGAGGAAGGAGAAGAAAAGCAGACCAAAAGAAATAAAACTTGCACATGACATCACGCTTGTCTGCTCCGACTGTCCGCCATTACTCGGTACCACGGTGGTCGGTACACTGGGCATAACACGTGTGACACGTCTGAAGCATAACACGAGTGACTGACATGCACAGCAGTTCAAGCATAATGATGCCGAAAGGCAAGTGCTTGGAGGTTCGCCCTGTGTACTATAAGGGCCTTGTCGGCGCTACACAGGCACGGTACGAGGTGAACATAAAAATCGGCGACAACGTGCACCCTTAGGCTCTCTAAGTTGGCGTGGCATGCAACTGCAGATATGGAGCTTCTTCCAGCTACAACTCAGGTGGACATTATCAACTACCTGGTTTTGTCTACTAGCTATGTCACCTTGCAGTAAATGAAGGAGTACAAATCGCTGGACGCACACAACTATTTTACCAGCGGCTGGGTGCGGAACATCGCAGCACCAGTCCAAGCGTGTCGTCGCACTGGGAGAGGTCCATCTCTTAAGGCGTATTGTCCTTAAAATCCGGTTCATCTAAAAACGAGGTCTTCGGATTTTACATATTCTACGGTGCCATTCATACGAGGGCAATTCGCCGTGCGCGCAAGTGATACTGCTCAGCCCCTGCACAGAGCCATAAGATGCAAACGTTGTACAACCTTTTCTAACAGCACAGTTCAGGCTACACACTTGGTTGCCACAACTATTGCCCGTGAGGTCAGCCTCGCGATGGGGTCCTAAGCAAGCACAACTTTCGAAAACCAATTTCAAGGAACAATTTTTTTGGTCAGCCATTCTCAGCAACCTTGGAAAGACCGGACATTCCAACGGTCTTCCCTATTCTATGGCTCTTTTCGCCGTTGGGGGGCATCCATTGATAGACTACTACACCGGTCTCAAGGAACTTTATGATCCATGAGCCGATGAGATGAAGGAGATTGACATCGAGTATGCAAATCTTCTACTAGGGCACTAGGGCTCCAAATATTATCGACTGAGTTCTGAAGACAGAAAAGATGGTTTGTTGACGTCAGTAAGCTCCCTAAATCACCACCGTTAAGCAGCCACATTGTAAACAACACAAGGCTCACACAGGCTAACAGTGAGGACTTTGGGGACAATTGGCACTAGCTTCCTCTTATCAAATGCTACGAAGTTCTCAACTTTTTGCATCCCAGTCTGCTTTACGCTGATAAAAGCCATTCAATTACCCGCTCGGAATTCATAGCGCATCTTCGTTGTAACCCTGAACAATCGATCCCGTCGAAGTGGATTCTTCAAACTGCTCTGCAGGAGTCGCCAACGCCATTTATTGGCCAGCAATTCTCAGCGACCCCGGGAGCCAGACTTGAAAGTGTGGTGCCTAGCTAATGCAGATGGCAGGTGCAGGGGAAGCATGTTCACACATTGCTGCTCTGCTGTTTTCAGTAGAGACAGAGTACGCTTGCTCTCCTCTACAGCAGTACACGAACATGTGCAGAATGCAAAAAATGCATGGCTCCCAGCCAGCTACCCTCGCACACAACCCAAACGCCTAAAAGAAAGAGACTTCCCATCATCCAAGAAGAGAAAAAAGCAAATTGACTCTATTCTCCAGCAGCAAGCTGCTGTTAGCACATCCATATGTTTCCCACAAGCCATACCAGCAGTGCCATGACCTTCCAGTCATGAATCAGTACAAGTGTTTCATTCACGCCTTCGCTGATGCTGGAGCTATGCCAGCTAACTTCACAGTGCGCCCAAAATACAGCGATATCCTCACGCCACCAAGAATGCCCCAGCCTCAACTCCTACGTAATCTGTAACTGACAGAAGCTTGTTGTGACGACTTGGACACATTCATTCACCACGAGGAGTTCCTTACTCAGCTTGACATCAGCCAAGAAATGATGGACCACTAAGAAAGTGTCACAAGAGGTTGATGAAGTTGCCTAAAGAGTTTTACATATCGTGCTGGCAGAAGAACTGCTTCAATCACAAAATGTGTGTGCTTGACGTGTTTGGACAAGCCTTCTGTAAGCCTCCTCAGGAAAATATGTAACCTGGAGCAGCACAAGTTTACATCTGCAGCGACAACTTCGGGATCGGAACATGAGTTGGCACTATTAAAAGCTGTTAGTCTGAAAGAAGCAGCATCCCAGTGACTTTCAGCACTTCAAGCCGAGAGTTTACCTGAACATCCGTACCTAGCAGCAACACCAAATGCTTCTGTCAGCTGCACATACTGTGAGAAAGGCATTGTTGAGACGAAATGCCTATTCACATTAGCCAGCAGAAGTATAGGAGAGGCAAGCAATGACAAGTTTTTGTTTCAAGAATGTGAATGCGAAGCTAAAATTGAAAATCGCACCAATATTACTGTCAAGTGCAAACACAAATGGCAGTCTTCAATGCAGCCTATTGCGATTTTGTTGTTTGGACCCCATCGTCCGCCTTCATAGAAAGGGTGATTAAGGACAATACCTTTCTGGACTCCATGGTGGCCTCCACTAAAAAAATTCTTCCTACATGCTGTACTTTTCCTAGTGAAATATCCTGCATGTCATAACTGCATGCAGGATGTTTGACTAGGAAAAGTACAGCAAGCAGACAGAACAGCGAAGATGAAGCATTGTACTGCTTTTTCAGAGGGCCTCAATCTGGCAAAATGCTGGCATGTCAAGGCCAATATTGCGAGTACAGGTGGTTTCATAAGATATGTCTTGGGATTAGGAGGGCTCCCAACCAAAAACAGTGGTTTTGTGAGGACAGGTTGCTGAGAAGAGCCAACAGAAAGCTACAAATCCGAACAGAGCTGCAGTACCATTACATGATGTGGTGACCCACAGGCATGCTCAAGTGAGGAAGTACTTTAAGACTGTGGTGCCCGATACTAGCCATCGGATTGAATTTCATGGAACTTCAGCAAAGGTTAGTTCTGGCAGCCTGTATTTACTGAAGTGCTAGCTAGTGATGTAGGAAAGAGAATGGATCAAGGGCTCATTTCTTTGTTAGACAACCCAATGAAAAGATTGCCGCGGCAACCCAATGCAACCCAGTGCCGCGGCAACCCAATGAACATAGGGGGGGCAGTATGGATCTAAATCACCTGTAGTGTAGCAATTATGACAGAGAGAAAGGTCATGAATTGGACAAAAAAGCAACTCGCCGTCAATCAGGACCAAACATACACCCTTAGATCACACGTCTGATCCTCTACCAATTTGCAGCAACGACAGTGGTCGTTCCTCTCTCAAATTTATTAAGTATACAGTCAAACTGCACTACAACGAAATTCCCGTTTCAACGAAGGTTTTTCGATTCCCCACCTGCATCCCATAGGCTCCAATGTATCAAAACTTCCTCCACAACAAACCACTTTTTTATTGTTTCCCGGTTCAACAATATTTTCCCGGGACACGAGTCACTCGACCTGCCACGAATTGAACCACGTTAACTAGTCCCAATAACCTCTAACAATCTAAATTATACTAACAACATTTTTTATCCTTGAAAATGGCGCGAAAGAAGTACACATGACAGCAGATGTCCTGTGCATTTGTCTTTTTTTTTCTCGCGCTGTTTCTAAGGGGGAATTCTTCTTAGCTGGCTCGCATTCAGAGTCTACATTAAACATTTTCTTGTTTTTCCAACAGCTAAATCGGTCGTAAGCGCACCGAAGTCGGCAAAGTCCACGTAACCAGTCAAATGCTGCAAAACCATGAGGGACGCCATCGTTTGTGGTTGATGACGATGATGCTACGCAGCATTTTGCAAAAGCCTGCAAGCTTGGCCAGCCAAAGCCTAGCCGAATCCACATGTTGGATCTAGCTGGATATTGGCTGCTGGCTCGATCAATCTTTGTGTACGTGTTTATTCACGTGTTCCGTGGCGTTAGCAGTTACCAGCGTTAGTCCTCGCCTCGTTAGCTCAATAGTCCGGCACGCATCGCTTCGTCAGCTCTGACCTGTGTTATTTTTTTCTCGGTCTTGTCTACACTAGTGAGGGCCTATGGTGGTGCCACAGAGCAAGAAATGAAAGTTTCTTTAGCTGGAGCAGAAGGCGGAAATAATTGCCGCGGCAGCAGCTGGACGCAATAAAGTGCTGTATCACCAAGAAATACGGTATCTCGCCAAGCTCGCTGTAGAAGATACTAAAGTCCGAAGCGAGCATCTTAAATGCGCTAGCGTCGGGCACATGTGCTCAATGGAAGAAGACAACCCAGCCAGCCCACGAAGAACTTGACAAGGCAGTGTATGCCTGGTTTCGTGAAACGAGGGCTAAAAAGATACCAATCAGCGGTATCCTGATTCAGCAGAATGGCACTCAACTACGCCTGCATTTTAGGCATCAATGAAAACTTCAAGGCAAGTGCCGGGTGGCTGAAACAATTTATGGAGCGCCACGACATCGTCGAGAAAGAGCTGTGCGGAGAGTCCGCTTCTGCAGACTCTGACGGTGCATCATCATGGATCGCGGCGAACGCTGCTAACATCGTAGAAAAGTACCCTGCCTCCGACGTGTACAATGCGGACGAGACCGGGCTTTTCTACGAAATGCTGCCAGCCAAGACGCTCCACTTGAAGGGAAAACAGTGCCATGGAGGTGAACAGAGCAAAAAGCGAGTCACCGTGTTGTTCTGTGCAAATACAGACGGGTCCGACAAGCGGCCCCTTCTCGTTGTCGGCAAGAGCGCCCAACCGCAGTGCTTCAAGGACACGAGAAACCTGGCAGTGAAGTACGTCACGAACAGCCGTTCATGGAATACACGGGATATTTTCACTGAGTGACTCGTTGCTTTCGACAATGACATGAAAAGGCAAGACCGCAGCGTTTGCTTGCTGCTGGTCAATTGTTCAGCACATCGCCTGGATGGCAACGTCAAGCTGACGAACGTTGAGGTGAAGTTCTTTCTGCCAAACTGAACGTCGCTGATCCAGCCTTTAGATAAAGGCGTCATTAACAGCTTAAAGCACGCGTATCGATCAAGGCTTATTCAGCGAATTCTCTTGAACGCCGAGCATGGCTGCAACACCAAAGTCGACTTGTTCATGGCTGTGCAAATGTTGGCCGTCCCCATGGATGTCGATGCAGAGTGACGTTGTAAACACATGTGTCGCGCTGCAGGGTTTCGGCCCGAAGAGATGTCCTTGGCTAGCTCAAGTGACGATGCACAAGCTTGTCGATGACGTTGAACCGGGGCTAGACACGGCAACGGCCGCCGCATTGGCAGCTTTCGAGGAAGCCGGCATTGTTCCCGAGAACGTTGCCCTGACCGATTACGCTAATGCCGACGCGGACGAGATCGTCTACAAGGAGCTGAGCGATGCCGTCACCCCGTATTCACAAACGAGCCTCGACTCGACTTTCGTCCTTCACTTCACAGAGTTGAGCACAGCGCCGCTGCTCGACTGAAAATGACGCTGCACTTCTCAAGAATCGCTGCAGATTATCACCGATATGCAGTGATTTATTTTACCCAGAGACGGTGCTCCCATCGACTTTCTCAAGTCAAGGTGAAGCGTTGAGTGAAGGGACGTTCTTGAATACGAGGGGTGAGATCCTGAAGAGTGCTCGCGCGGCTCCCGCCGCCGCCACTGCCACCGCAAATTCATCCGATGACGACAAAGCCGCACATGGTGTTCCGGCGGTCTCAACGCCAGTGACCGCATCGCAGGTCATGGACTTCCTTAGACATCCTACGTAGTTTTCTTGGCGCCCATGACGACGATCTCACCATGCAGCTCCTCACAGAGTGTGAGCGTGCGAAAGTGCAAACAGGCGAAAATAAGTGATTTTTTTTTAAAGTTTCAGAAATAAACTGCTCCCTCCCCTTACTGTCTTTCACATCTTTTTCTCTTTATTTACCGCTTTTTCCGTGACAACGAAATTCTCGCTACAACGAAATTTTTCGCAATCCCCGTGAATTTCGTTGTAGCGGAGCTTGACTGTACCGGCATGTGCCATCCTGGGTGTGTTAGCCATCGCCACTCACAGTCATGGTAACAAGTATCAAACACTTTTCCATGATTCATCAGATGTTACCTCCTATCTCTACAGGTCTTAAAAACCAACTTGTGGCCGCCACTAAATCTAGAGGCTGCAAAGCAATCAGCATGTGGATCAAGTCAATTATTTCACATCTCTACTTTTTCATGAAAGTTGGTATAATGGTGATGGTGACATGGCACTGGCTGTTTGGACGTCCATCCTCAACCATATCAAGGACAAGCATGAGGGACACAATGTGCTGTTCCAAAGTGCAAGCACAACGAACTGGAGCCGAGAAAATTGTTCCAACCAGGCATAATTACACCATTCATATCAATGATAAAGTCCCCGGAAGGTTATATTCAGCAGACTCACTTTTGGCAACAAATGTAAGAGCACAGAATGCATATGCATGTGAGGTGTGGTTTCAGTATTTGAATCAACCGAGTGTAAATTTTAAAGTATTAGCCATGCATATACAGCATTTGATTTCCTCTATTGCTGCAGATTTCACAGAAGTTTCATGAGAGGAGGAAAATCGCTCACTGCCTTGGAGCAATTGACAGCAAGCATGTAATCGTAGAGTGCCCTGCAAAGTCCCGGTTCGTAGACTATAATTACAAAGGCTCCTTCAGAAAGTCGCTGCTTGCTGTATGTGATGCCTAATATAGGTGAGACTTGGTTCCCATATTACAATGTATAGTTTAGTAAGTTTCGCATGGATATTTTAATTCCTTGCAGTTAGCTCATAATTTATGTTTACATTTTCATTAACTTAAGAGACCCTCACAAAGTGGCAAGTGATATTCAACAGAGCAGGTGATAGTATAACATGCCATGCCCCTGTGTACACAAGTGATTCACTTCAGAAGGACGGACTGCTGGGTCAGTTGGTACCTCACCTTAGATCGGTGGTGCGCGAAAGAATGATTGTGTTTCGTTCTTTTGCACCCCACCAAGCTAACAATGAGTGATTATTGTGTGCGACACAGTTATGGTGCGCTTTAAACATTTGTTAAAAAAGAGAAGTGTGCAGTAAAGAACATGAAATATGTTACGTGAACAACAGTAAGCCTTACCTTTCGGCAGATATGACCTTTGCATTTGGATTACATTTTGCTTAGCATACAAAATGGTGCTGTGCTTTGGAAGGTGTGAGCTTCAGTGCCAGTATTTCCTTTTAGAACTTGCAGTGCTCATTTCTTCTTCAGACATGGATATAATTCACACAAGTGTGTAAGTAGGTGGCAGTTGTCTGGAGTGCCTGCACAGGTGGCTCTTGTATCAAGATCCTGTAGCCAGACGAAAAGGTTGCCTCAACATACTGCAACAGGCACCAGTCCCTTCCACTGACTTTACAAGCTGTCTGCGATGACACAGGCACTGCATTCATGCCATCATTGGAAGTTCGGGCTGAACTGCTGAAGATCTTTGTAATATATCAGGGCTCCTACTATATTCTAGGTGATGCAGCATATTCACTGCGGGGGTACGTGTTGGCACCCTACAGGAATTATGGTGCTTCAGCAGCAAAGATAATTTTATCACAATTTTTCATCCAGACGAGTGCTCATTCAAAATGCATTCAGCACAAACAAAAAGCACTTCACACAGCTGATGTATCCTGAACTTCACACTGTTAACTTGCTAATTAAGTTCATCAGGAGCTCCTGCCTTCCTTACAAATTTTGCATTGAGTATGATGATGAAGAGCCAGACTCATATGATGAAGAACCACTCAATGATGTTCAGTGGCAAAACAGCACTCTTAACCACAATGACAAATCTGCTGAAGAGCGAGCACTGCGCAGGCTTGGAGAAATTAAGAGTGCAAATGTCATGAAGAGGCTCTGCTTCACCAGGCTCTCACAGAAAGGAGATTGCGGACAGTAACACCACATAGTAGGCATTCTGCAGTGCGCTCTTTTGAGCACTATATGTTTGAACCAGTTGGGTCCAGGTGGCAATGAAATGCAATGTGTGAGCCACCGACAGCGATGAATATTCTGCACAAATTGTGTTAACACAGAAATGTTCATACATGATGCATCAAATGGTTGTTGAAGTTTTTCTTTTATTGACACGCATGCGCCAAGGCTGAATCGTATTGAGTCTGAAACTGAATCACAGCATATTTACTTCCTTCAAATTATTCACACATTGCTGTGTAAATTGCTTAAAGGCGTTGATGAAGAAGACATTAAAAGCATTTACGTTAACAGCATGCAACTAGAAATTGTAAAACATTACAGATATGTCTTAAAAATTATTTTGTGTTTTCCACTTGCATATGTGCACCACCTTTTGTACTTGCACTTGTTCCTTTGCATCCCCCCCCTTATTCTAAAGGCCCTAAGAAGCCGTTTAGAGTACTCAAATAAATACATAAAAAAATTACTGGAGTTCCACCCAGCGTGAAATATGCAGAAACAGCAGAGCTGCAGTTCTCCTGTGTTTCCCTTGTGATTTTCCGTGATCACAGTGCAGCTACCATTCCATATGCGACCGAGGCAGTTGCTCCATCTATGGGTGTCTCTGGGAATCGGTTTTTGCAAGACGCCCTTCCCGGTTTCACCGTGTGGCCACCACTTTGTCCACGAGAGAGGCAGTTATACAATCTTTGGGTGAATCTGGGAACTGACGCATGACATACGAACACTCATCTATCATCAAGTCCCACCAGCTTTAGAACAGCTCCACTGATAAAATTGCAAGCATAAGTATGTGTGTGTCAGCAGTGAGTCACTGCTCTGAAAGGACCCTGGTCAAAACGGCATTATTTCTTTAACCCAAAAACACCAAAAGCCACTTTCATCCCAGTAGTGCATTTTAACCATAATCATGCAACGATGTTACGACATTCCCTGTTTTGCCTAAACCAGCATTGTCACTGTGCTGATATAAACGTGATAAACACCAGTTTTGACGCACTGAGGTCAAGTCCATGCAGTAGTTAGTAAGGGTAATAAGATGTGGAGAAGAGCATTAACTTCTATTTGTGTGAAAAAGAGCCCATTGTGCCCCACCTTAAAGCGACCTGCATTAACATTGGTCTTCATAGTCTGTGCACTACCACAGAGCATGGGCTGCCCATCAACAGAGATGCTGATACATGCAACTGCCCAGCAAAACAATAAGAAATGCTGACAGGGTGAAGCTCTTGACCAAGTGACTGTGCTCGAAAGCAGCATTCAGTTTACCATGCCGAGACACTTGACAGAGAGCTTTCAAGGTCACTTGACTGGAGCGTGTGTGGCCTAAGCACATTCTTTGTACCACGGCACAAGATTTAGCAATGTTCCCACTCTGCTCCACTATGTTTATCGACAGTGTTATGACTGACTGCCGCTGGCGACGCGTTGTCTATGAGAAGTGGACTGCAGATGCGTTCTCACGACTCAAGACACCTTGACCCTTCCTAGAAATGGGCTCCCCATGGCGGGAAGCGCCCCACAAAGGGAGGAGAATCTTGTGAGCTGCGATGGACAGCGGAGCGAAGTCAAAGTTGGCGTTGCCTCCACAATGGACTGTATTGGCTTGTATGGTATGCTGCGGTGCCGACAATGTTTTGACAAGAACAATCAAGTCGCCGTAAACCCTTTCCTGCCCTTCTCGAGAGAGGTAGAGCAACTCGCCCGTCTTGTTATCCCGGCTGACACCACGTGAGTGTCATTAACCGCAGGAACTTTGCTGCATCAACGAGTGCAATGACCAATCAGCGACAGTGTGTTTGTTATTGGCTGGTGCCTTGGTGGGTGGTGATGTGTGTGTGTGACTGGCTACAAGGAGCCAGCCTGAAGGGTTATAACGACGGCGCTAAGTGGAAGAAGCTGCTCGGGGCCCTGGGTCAATGGCTCATTTAGTTCGCTTGTCGCTGAACTCTTACCTTTTCACTATGTCAATACAAGTGTACAACGCGCCAGTAAACTTGTTTGTTTTTTCATTTTCCCAGCTTGCGAGCAGCAGTTCCTCAACCCGGAGACTCAGTCACGCTACTAAACGGAGTCCGGGTCACACGCAACCCTTACGTCTCAACAACTGACGTCAGTGGTGAGGTGGAAGTAAACTTCGGGAGCAACAACTGGTGATCAGCGCTGGAATCTGAAGCTACAAGCAACAACAGTCGGCCTGCAGGAGAGCAGCTGTCTCGAGACATCGATCACGTGTGGGTGAGTGCTTGGCCTTTCCTTTGACGTAGAACATGTTCGCAGTTTCACTGATGTGCAGAACACATCAGTGAAACTGCGATTGTACGCTGACGACTGCGTGATTTACACCAGTGTAACTAACAGACGGGATCAAGAGGGTCTCAACAATGTATTTTCGACCTTTTGTGGTTGGAGCACCGCGTGGCAGATGAGTATCAATTACCAAAAGACTATACAAATGACATTTACTAATAAAAAGCAGCCGCTAGGTTTCAGTTATAGTTACGATGGGCACTACCTAAATTCTGTGAATACCTTCAAATACCTTGGAATTACCTTTACTGAAAATCTAAAGTGGCACCTCCACATTGAAACCATTTGCGCTAGGGCACTCAGGAAATTGGGATACTTAAAATGAACCCTCAAGCACTCTACCAGGGATTGTAAATTAACTGCTTATCAGTCCCTCGTCAGGCCGTTACTAGAGTACGCCTTGGTGGTATGGTCACCCTACACTGCACTTGACATAAATAAGCTTGAGGCCATACAAAAGAAAGCAATACGTTTCATTTTCTGCCGATATGATCGCAAATTTTCTTCTTCATCTCACACATGCGCTTTATTGTTAGAACCCCTGGCTCGTTGATGCACGCTTGAGCGTGTCACTTTGCTGCATAAGATCGTACATGGCCACAGTTGCATTCAAGCTCAAATTTCTTTCAGTCATTTCACTAGGCGTGCCATGCGCCGATCCCACCCTCTTAATATTGTTCCTTTTCCGCCATTTGTGAATTATTTCAAACGTTCTTTTTTTCCAAGCGTTGTCGACATTTGGAACAGCCTAGATGGTTCCTTGCGGGAAAAACCGCATGAAAAGTTAGTGGAAGAACTGCTGAACTACATATTGTGATTCTGTTAATATGCATTGTATGATTGTTGTTTAATTTACTAACTCATGTACCCACTCCTGCTATGTCTGGTCTATCGAGACAGCAGTATTTGTAAATAAACAAACAAATAAATAAATAAATAAGAGGGTTAGATTTCAGAACTGGTAAATAACTTTGCCGAAAGACTCGAGGTTATGTACTTTCGGATGTTTTTTTTTTTTTTTGGAAGAAGCGAACACGCACAACGATCATGGAACTTATGGAAGCTGCAGAAGCTGAACTTGGTTGCTGTTGTGTGAGGAATTGGGGATCGATACAAAGGGTTTGGCTTGAAAACCCATAATCATAGAGGCAATTATTGATTTGGGGGCTGATGGCGAGGAGCTCTGTGCCAAAAAAAAGAAAAAAAAGAAAGAGCAGCACAGACAGAAGGAAGAGGAGGGAAAGACGTTAACGTGAAGCAAAAAGACAAGAGTAAGAAAGAGAGGAACCTCGCATAGATAACTAGATAGAAAAAGGTATGACATGAGCGCAAGATCGAGATTCGTTAACTAGATCTTGAGTTGAGTAAGAGGTCGGGCAGTTGTCCCCAGCAAGTGGTACCTCTTCTCAACAAGGAGGCAGCGTTCGAGATGTCTAGGTACATGCAGCCATATGTGGTATCAGGGGATATTGGCCTGTATCTTAGAATCTTTGAACGAAAGTGGGAGAAAATGTCATTTGAGCGACACACTTGGCCTTCGAGGCTATTGACGGTTCTGCCCTGTGAGGCAGCGGATGTTGTTGCGCGACTCAGTGAGCAGGACGCGGACAACTATGAGGTAGTTAAGGCAGCTGTATTCCAGAGATTCGGAACTTCTGTTAGGAGAGAGGAAAACAAGAGTAGCATGCTAACGGATCCTTCTCCTGAGAAAAATGAACGACATGTTGCCGTTTGTGACATCGCACCAGAGAAAGCCCCGCGTTTTCAAGACTGCATGGAGGTAGAGCATGTCGAGAATGAGGCCTTGGCTGGTCTGGAGGTAGGGACGATATCGAAAGGCGGTCCTTGCGTGGACAAGGTTTGTGAGCAGCCCTAATGGGCTCAGTGAAGGGCTGGAGATCTTCCCTGTGCCTCGAAAGGACGTTTCAGAATAATCAATGGTAGACACAGTTAGCGCGGCGGTGGAGCATAAGAAGAACGCGGATGCTTCAGGATTACAGCGATACCATCAGAAAGGTCCCAGTTTCAGATTTTATCAATGCTGACACAGATAATTTGGCCTGACAGTCCAACGTGGCAGAGAATTAAACAAAAGTTAGTCGGAGAGAAGGCGTAGCACGAACACCAACGAGCTCCACAGCTCTGCAGGTGGCAACCCGAAGTGATTATGATCGAGGCATCGAGGGCAAGAATGTTTGCCGATACCGCAGAAAAAGAAAGAGGAGGAAGCCTTAGGCGCTGCATAAGCGTAGGACGGGTCCCATCCTGTCCCGAGAAAGACGAAAGGGTTAGCTATCAGACAGTTTGAGGAAACGGCATTGGTGGCGTTCATTGAGGTGCAAATGGCGAGGTCGGTGCCGAAGGGGCAGCCAGGTGCGACACCGCAACGGGAGGCACGGTTCAGATTGACAGCTTCAGGAAAGCAATCGTGTCCGAGTGGTCGAAGTCAAGAGGCCACAGTGGCTAAGTACCGCGTGGGGGGCGAACACAAAGAAAGAATGTCCACTGTCTTCCCCATTTCTGGCCTCCCTTTTCCTTTCACTTTCCTGAGGGGAACCGGCCAATGTGCCAAATGAGGTGTGTCAGCAGAACATAGCTTATAGCTTGTGCGTTTTGCAGCCTCTGGCGTGCTCGAAAGCCGCTGGGACCGCGACCCTATCGTGTGCAATTTAGGAGAATCTAATAGAGAAAGAGAGAAAGGTCAGTCGGAGTAATTTTGCAAGTGCGTGGAAACTAAGATTATCATTGTTGTGTTGGAGATGCAGACTTCAGTAAATTTAATTTGTAGGTTACGAGCTGCGGTGTGAAGTTTTAAGGAGAAAGACCGCGCAGTACTGAAGACTGAAGTATTGTTTATTAATCATTTGGACGAACATCTGAAAGGTGTTTTCAACACGAAAACTATTATTTTTCTAGTATTTTAAAGGTTTAGCGCGATATCGTATGCAATCATTGTCATGCCGATATGCGGCGAATGACCATTTGAAGGAAGATATTGCCGCGAGCAATGCTCTTTTGGTATGTTCTTTTCTGTGTTTATTTCCCAGTGTCTGACAGCACCCGTTTGCCTTATCAACGTTCCAAGCAAAGTGCAAGTTTTCATCTCTTTTTTATAGCTGCACAAGCTGTCCGATTTGATAGGGAGAGTGCTTCGCCCTTTCATCACTAGAGCCGTGTTATCACCATAAAAGCCCGCAGGAAAAACGCCACAGCCTTCTTTTTCCCGCCAATGCCCGCCTACACATGCCACTCTGCTGACTACTTTTTCGCCACTTATTTTTGCTATTTTCAGTCTATTGCAGGGCACAAGTTCGCTCTAATAAACCTCTTTTAACGAAAGAACCTTGCGTCATTCTTGGCTATGTGACATCTGGCGGAGGTGCTGGGCATACAAACCCTAAATCCGTGGAAACTCGCCAGGCCAGTCCAACTCGTGCCAGCCACTGGCAGAGAGGTCTTCATCCTGAGTTTGGGCTGCTTCCGGAGAGGGTGAAGAAAGAAGACGTCGCAGCCACGACCATAAACAACGCTGCCACCATGACCAATGCCACCAATCCTCCTGTATTTTTGCAGCAACCCAGAGAGCTGCCACCATTTAATGGGTCGCCCTTGGAGGATCTCGAGGACTGGTTGGGACAAGTCGAACGGTCTAGGCTGTTTGATCGCTGGGACGATGAGGAGACGCTGAGGCATGTGTTCTTCTACCTCGCAGATTCAGCTCGGACATGGTTCGGAAACCATGAGAGCTCCCTGGAGTCCTGGCAGGGATTTAGAACACAATTCCTAATGACCTTCACGACGGTTATGCGGAATGAGTGGGTGAAGGGGTTGCTGCAGATGCGTACACAACACCCTTATGAAGGTGGTGTTGTGTTCGTCGAAGAGATAACTAGGCTCTTCAGGCGAGCTGAACATGAGTTGGTGTCATGAGTAAAGCGGCACGTGGCATATGCCAAAGGTCTGCGAGTGGCGATGGTGTGCGGAGCCATGGAAAAGTACCCGATGGCATGCTCCACTGCCACGTCCGTGCACGTGATTTGTCAGCGAAGGGCGCGTAGCACGCGACCCGAGCCGTGGTGGAAAACCCCAGAAGGAGAGTGGGCACTGTTCTGTGGAGCTCTGGACTGAGAAGATCCAGGAAGTTAGCGTCGCAACCACAACGAAGGCAGCGGGAACCTGGCTCTGGAGGCTGCCGGCACGAGAGGCCCGGGAAGCGGCCATTAACCTCGGGAGACACCGAGTGAGGCTGCCTGAACTTGCTGCACCTCATTACCGCAGTTCTGGTGTGCCAACAGCCCTTCCCCTTGGTGTCAGGATGCCAGTGGCCCACACAACAGTCATTGGAGCGCCCCGTCATCAGTTGGGTCAGGCAGCATGGAACGGTGGCCAATGACGAGTTAAGCCTAACCCGCCAGGCTGAAGACGGTGAAGACAACTGGGACACGGGCGATGGAGACAAGCAGCGCGTTGTGCGGAAGCGACCGATGACGACCATAAGAGCTTGCCAATGACGTTGATGACTTATTCGACGAGACGTCGACGCGACATAGGCACGGAGTCTACGTGATGAACCGTAAGAATGTTCGGTTACCAAAAAAACCATAGTGGCTAGACTGGTAGGGGTGGAACAGCTAAACCTAGCCCAGGGTGCGTTGTTTAGTTAGTTTTGGTTGCGAATAGATTTGTCGTGGTGCATGTAAATATGTTTTGCCTTCCTATTGTGCGAATTCCGAGTGTTCTTAACGTCTTTTTGGAGTGTTAACGATAAAGCGCGACGCCATGGTCTCCCGTCTCTCCCTCTCCCAATTTCATTCCCCTTGCAAGCGCTTCGGAGATAATCGTGACAGATGGCCAAAGAAAAGAAGTTCCGCCTCTTAATGCCTAGCGTCAAAGAAAAACTGTTTGCTGAGCTCATTTGCAATCCGCCCAAAACCATTGCCGAATACATGGTTGAGATGGCCCTGGCAATGCCGGCAAAGCAGTATAACCGTCACTGCGTTGACACAGCCAAAGTGTACTTCATCGACGTTACACTGATTCCGGCAGATACACTACACGAAACCATCCGCGCAGTAGTAAGGGAGGAGCTGCGAAAACTACTTCCAACAACGCCACAACCCCAAGTCACTTCCCTAAGCAACGTAATACGTGAGGAGGTCCAACAAGCACTGGTGACTGCTACGCAGCCAGAACCACCCCATGAGCCGCAGGCTATGGCCTACGCCGCGACTATCCACCCGCCTCACCCGCCCCTACCTCGTCGCCAGGAGCCTTAATACCATCGTTCTTCGTCGGCTGTCCCACCACCTGTGGCCTGCCATCCACACGTAACTCAGGCCTGCATTGATGAAGGCTGCAGGTTAATATGATTTCATTGCCTCACAGGAGGTGCTGCTTCATCGCCTATCGCCTTATCACCAAGTTGATATGGTGACCAATGGGCCAGCACCAAGTTGTTACATGACTTGCACATGATGTCACGTCCACCTGTCCCACTGTGTCCACACCACGCCGGAGCACTACATGCATCAATTGGCTCATCACGTGCAGTGTTTTGTTGCTGTCTGACTGCACGTTCTCAGTGGACCGTCACCACTCCTCGCAAGGTATGGCAGTAGGCCTGCATTTTGGCACGTGGACGATATCAAGAAAAAGAAAAACTGTGCAGTGATGTGAAACTGAACACACTGCAACTGGGTGAGGATAAGACGATGGACGTCAACGTTATCTCCGACGTCTCACATGGACGCCTGCTTTTCTCTTCAAACTTCGCAACACTGGAGGAAATGAAGGCTTACAAATTGCTTGAATCACATGACTGCGCAAGTAGTGGTTGAGTGAAAACACTGTTGGAGAACAGCTTCGAGGAGATGCGCTCCTACTAGGAGATGTAAGCTGGAGGCCCCATTTCCCGAATCGTGCAAATATGCCCCGAAATCTCGAAACTTTTTCGATAGGTAGGAAGGATATGAAGGGCTGAAACACTAACCAGCAGTATTTTAAGAATTTTACGGGAAATTGGAGAGAAATTGGAAATTATCGTTGCCATAGAAATACTTACTGCACGCAACTAAGCACTTAGCCATCCGTACTGCACGTAACTAGTGTATAATTTGCCCGAAAACATTTCTCTTGTAACATAAAACAGTCAGAGACGCTGGATGGTGACATTTTGGGGTTGACCAAGCCCAAACAATGACAGGAGAAGCAAAAACCAAGAAAGGTTCCGCAAAGGAATGAAACAAGGAAGGAAAAAAAGAGAGAAAAAAGAACCGGCGTGCAGTAATTCAATTCAGAGCTTGCCCGCAAGCGAAAAAGCCAAAGTTGGGCTACATAGCTTACATGAGTCATCTGGGTATAGCTCGGGGTAGATGCGATTTAGGTGCACCGGGCTGGGAAATGTTCTGGTTTGAAGTCGCCTCCAGTCAACCTCCTGAGATCTGTCTAATTTGGAGCTAGGTGGTGGAGAGGAAAAAATTTTCCAACTGAACAACCACAAGGTAGTAGGAAACTTGTATTTGCCTCGACTTCACTGCATAGCACGTCAGTGCAAGATTACAGCGGGGGGTTTTTCGGCAGCGAATAATGCATGTCATACAACTGCTTGTCACTTGTTTTAGTAATAGTGTTGTATAGAACGTCAAAAAGGGCTGAGTGCTAAAATTATGAAACGGTATCTTCCCCTTTAGACCATCAAAGGGCAGGTTCTATACAACCGCTTCATAGTCCCAAGGGTCAGAATTATAATGTAGTCGATGGTCTGCAAGACAGTATTAGGGCGTTGTGTTTGTCTTCTGATAATCAGTGCACATGATCGTAATTAACGACATATTTAAGGAATAGTTTACCTAAGGTGTTTTTGTGATGTTTCATGTAGCAAATGTTCAAACTTTGTAGCAGATGTTCAAAGTAGCAAGTACAGAAGGGACTGATACCAGAGTAGAGAAGGCAGCCAGCCTTGAGTGGTGGGATGATAATACGGATCTCAATCAGGAATTCCCTGAAATGCAGCCATGCATTACCAGTCAGTCTAAGGGGCAACTGCATGCAGAGACAGGGAAAGATGAGGTCTTGAGGAATGACATAGGAGCAGGAAAGAAGAAAACACCCAGAGAGGAGTACGAAAATGACCAAATCCTACGGGATATAAGAACAAGCGCAATTCTGCAGTGTGACAAAGAATTCATTGATCACCTCATGGTGACACAACAGGAAGTGCCAGAAGCTGGACAGCACTTGAGAAACTTGTTGGACGAGTTTCAGAAGGTGAAGGCGATTGCTCTACAGCTACTAGAGGAAAACGCATACCTTGAGGGACGAGTCAAGAGCTAACAAAAGCTAAACCTGCTGAGACAATGAGCTTTGCAGATATAACGAGGTCAAACGTAAGCAAAAAATGTGAGGATGAAAAAAAATGGAGATATGCATGACAGGAAGGCAGTTCTAGTGAGGACGCCCAAAGATGAGCAAGAAGTTCAGGAGAGGTGAGAGCAAAACTGGTTAAGAACTTCAACCCAATTGCTCTCAGTCTCAAAGATGTCGGGCTCAGGCCAATCAGAGTAGGTGTAGCTGTGACTACTACCTCTGCAGTAGCGATTAAGAAACTGAAGGATAGGCTCATGGAGCATGAACAGACAAAACAGTTCGAGACCGAAATAGTAGAAGGACCAGAACCAGAGCTTAGGCTGATTTCGGTCGACAAAAATGTGGACTCCGCAGACATCCCAAGGAGTCTCCTTGAACAAAATGAGATAGATGGTACATTGAACGACATCAAGGTAGTTTGGAGGACGGATAAGAGGTTTGGCTCCCACGTCACTCTGTGCATTTCCAACATAAGCTTGGCTAAAGAAATAGCGCAGAGACGTAGTGTTTATATTAGTTGGTACAAGTGTCGGGTGGTTGAGAACATATATCTCCCTGAGTGTACGTATTGCATGAGATTGGGACACAGAGAAGGGTAATGCTTCGCAAAGTAGGCATGATGTATGGAATGTGGGGAGGATCATCACTACAAAAAATGTAAGGAAGAACAAAAAAGATGTCCCCTGTGCGTGGATGCAGGGAAGCAAGAGGTGGACCATTCGATGTGGGACGGCCCGTGCCCCACATTCGATGAAAGATATCAAGAAAGGAGACGAGAGAGTGGTTTCATTTAGGACAGTCCTTAAACAATACTAGTAGACTATCGCTAAAGCTAACCGAATTAGGCCAATCACACTTCCCTTCATCAGTAAAATAAAAACTAAACATGGAAGAAACCAACACATTGGTGTGTTTCCAAATAAATTTAGGTTGCTCCTTTTGAGTGACATGTAATCTTAATTATCTTCAACCTAGAACAGAATCTGGACATTTGATTCTTACAGGAACCGTACGACATAAAAAATAAAGTTATCGGGTTCCCTATAAAAACTACAATTATACAAGGAAATGATAATCCAAAAACACCAACAAGAGTACATAACGAAAAAATTTGAATACTTCCCTTAAAAATTAAACAAACATTGGTAATATCTAGACTAACTTGGAACAACATCGAATTAATGACAATAAACTGTTATTTTCCCCCACAATCCGATACACTACCAACACTACTTAAATTGAAGAAACCCTTAGCAAGTGTCAACCCACTGATAACATATTAATTTTTGGAGACTTTAACTCAAAAGCATAATATGGGGAGGTGAAAGAACAAATAAGAGAAGTTCTCTTGTGTGGGGGGCCCATATGCTGCACGAGGCTCTATTTCAGTGAAAAAAACGCATTGCAGCAGACACAGGAAAAGAGTCGTTCTGTTGTGTGGGGGGGCCGTATGCTGCACGAGGCTCTCTTTCAGTGAAAAAGACGCATTGCCATGGACACAGGAAAAGAGACGTTCTCCTATGTGGGGGGGTGCATATACTGCATGAGGCTCTGTTTTAAGGAAAGACGCATTGCAGTGGGCACAGGAAAAGGGACAGTTTCTTGTGTGGGGCCACAAGTGGTACATGAGGTTGTTTCCATCAAAAAGATGTACTGCAGTGGACTGACAAAAACGGTTCTTTTTCCTGCACAGAGGTGTATATATCGGTGCAGCTTCTATCGCTTAGTCAATGAAAGAATGCAATAATGTGAATGATAACCTGTCTGTCAACAATCTTTCATTAGTGCCTTTAAGCATGTGCCATGTTGTTATGCCTTGCCGTGAGGTGCTGCCTCATTATATGTGCACAATGTTCTCACTATCTTGCTATTGTTATACCCCTGTCACACGTGGCAACATACGCGCACTTTGGGCGAGTGCACTTACGCTCACAAAGTGTCACTTTGGCGGTGCGCTGCTACACGACAAAGCGAAGTGTACTTTGGAAATGATGACAGTGGCAATTGGCGGATTAGTAGCGCAGCATATATTTGTTACTTTTGCGCCCGTGTCACAGCGTCGGACCACGTTGTCTTCGTAAAAGTAGCACCAGTGGCACACGCCATCGCAAATGACTAGAGAACGAGTGACCTACACATGTGCAAGTGTGCAAGGAAGTAAACAACACGACGGACACGGCCATTACACGGCATGTGCTCCCGCATCCCCCCTAGCGGACGTGGCCGCAAACTGCCCTGAGGGCGAGAGTAGCTCGGTTTTTCGTTGTAGTATGACTTGTTTTAATACATATCAGTATTCCTAATCACGAAATCAATGGTTTAAAAATACTATTGTTAGAGATGTGCAAAACGATGCTGATGATGAGACGGGAGGGAAAGACTGGCAAACAAAAACAACGGTTACTTTAACAACAGAACAACGTTTATTTAGGTAAAGTAAAGAAAACTGCTGGAGAGACAAGAATACGGCGTCTCTCCAGTTGCACAGCCGTCCCTCTTCTGACTTCTCCCGGGACCCGCGCACAGTCGCGCACCCGCGCTCACCACAGGGGGTCCACTCCGGTGTCAAGTTACAGCTCCGGCCTCTGGCCGGCTCGGCTCGCGCAGTGGTCGTGGCCTGGCGCCATCTTTCGAGTTCCGTCTCGAACCGCAACGGCGCGCACACTCGGCCGTCCTGCAACTACCGAACGTCCCGGTCGGAATCACTGTCTGACCCATCCGAGTCAATCTCGTCCTGGCCCCACCGTTTTAGCTTGTCCACAGGAGCGATGCTGCTGTAAGTTCTCCTCCCGCGCCGTGCACTGAGCAGCATCCGGATTCGATATCGGTCGTTGGGCAATTTTTCTGTGATGATGTACGGTCCTTTGTATTTCTCCTTGAGCTTTCGCGATTCACCACACGCTGTAGGCTCTCGCTCGACCAAAACGACATCTCCCGGTTCGTAAGCAGGCGCTTCTGAACGTTTCTTGTTGTATCTTGCCTGTTGTTTCCGTTGGTCGTCGCGAATGCTCTCGGCCGCGGATGTTCGCTTAGCCTCTATTTGACGGTCGAATTCCTCGGTGAGAGCTTCGTCCACGCAGTCGCCGTTGATGTTTCGTGGCCGGTAGTTGAACAGCAGTCCAAATGGGGTGGTCTTCGTTGCTTGGTGAAGCGTGCTATTAATTCCCCACTGCACCTGAGGTAAAGTCGTGTCCCAGTCTTTGCCGTCCGTGTTGTTCGTCAAGCTCGCGACCGCTGGGGTAATCATGCGATTGTATCGCTCGACTTGACCATTAGCTCGTGGCGTCGCAGTGGCATTTTTCACGTGCTTGATGCTGAAGGCGTCACATGTTGCCTTGAATTTGGCGCTCGTGAAGGCACTTCCGCGATCGGTGATCACCATGGTTGGTGGTTCCAAAAATGCCCGCCACATCTCGAAGAAACTGGGCCGCCGGTCCCGCCGATGTGTTCCGAACTGCTCGCAGTAACACAAACTTCGTGAAACCATCAACGGCCACCAGTATGTAGGCATTGCCGGATTTGCTTCTCACGAACGGACCCAGGTGATCGATGTGAATGCTGTGAAAGGGCTTGCCGACTTTGTCAATGCTGTGCAGTTTACCCGGTCTCTTCCCGGCGGGAACCTTGTGAAACAGACATTCGATGCACGCGGCGATGTATCGTCTAACGTAGCGTTTCATGCCGGGAAACCAGTACGTTTCTTTCAGTTTCGACAGCGTTTTCTCCACAGCAAAGTGTCCGATGTCATCATGGCAAGCCTTCACTACGCGCCAGCGCGCATGCCTTGGCACCACCCAGAGAAGTCGTGGTGCTGAATCGCCCTGGTGTACCTTTTTGAACAATTTGCCGTTGCTGAGTTGGTACTCGCTTTGAACACGCCGGTCTTCGTTGGACAGGTGCTGCCTTCTGCTCAATCGCTCTTTCAGTATTTGAATGTCGGGATCGTTCTGTTGAGCAATCGCGAGGCAATCGTCGATCTCAATGCACGTGGCGAGAACTTGAAGGCCACTAACAACCTCTGTTTCATCGGGAGGGTCGCACGGCGAGCGGCTCAGCGCGTCAACGTGCGCCATCGTCGCTCCCCTGCGATACTCGATGTCTAAAGGTGAACTCTTGAATACGTAGCCACCATCTGCCGATTCGGGGCAGGAGATCCCTCTTGCTCAACGTCGCTCGTACGGCATTACAATCTGTCACCACCGTGAACCTCAATCCGATCAAATACGTCCGAAACTTTTCCAGGGCCCACACAACCGCCAGCGTTTCAAGTTCGTAAGAGTGGTACCTCTCCTCGTATTCTGACGTTCGTCGGCTTGCGTAAACGACAGGGTGAAACTCCCCGTTCGCCTGTTCCTGCAGCAGTATTGCTCCGAGTCCATCCTTGCTGGCATCTGTATGGACCTGAGTTTTCGCCTCGAACGAAAAATGTGCCAAGACAGGCTTTTCAACCAGCCGTTTCTTGAGCTCGACGAATGCGGCGTCGTGCTGTGTCGTCCATGCCCAGGCCTCATCTTTGGCTGTCAACTTCGTCAGCGGTCTTGCAATGGTAGCGTAACCCTCAACAAACTTTCGGAAGTAACTAGTGAGACCCAAGAATTGACGCAGTTGGTGCACGTCAGCAGGCTTCGGGAAATCGGCGACGCACTCGATTTTGACGCTTCCTGGTCTCACCCCTTCCGCAGAAATGTCGTAACCAAGGTAATCCACTCGATCGTAGAAGAAGTAACACTTACTCAACCGCAGGGTCAGTCCCGCTGCACGGAGGACCTCCAAGATCATTCGCAGGGACTGAAGTCCTTCTTCGACAGTTGTCGTCGGGAGCAAGATGTCATCCATGTAAGCAAGTGCCACCGTGTATCGCAGTGGACCAAGAACGGCGTTGATCATCCTTTGGAATACCGCCGGACCGTTGGCCAAACCAAATGGCATGCGCACGAATTCATAATGTCCATCGGGCGTGACGAATGCGGTCTTGTGTTGGGACTCCTTTGCAATAGGAATCTGATAATAGCCCGATGCGAGGTCGAGACTCGTAAAAAGACATTTTCCTCGCAGACGGTCGAGCTGATCATCGATTAACGGCAGTGGGTACCGGTCCTTTTTCGTCACCCGGTTGAGCGCACGGTAGTCGACGCAAAGTCGTCGCTCTCCCGACTTCTTCCGCACAAGAAGTATAGGACTTGCATAGTCGGAATTCGAGTCAACCACGATACCGGCTTGTTTTAGCTCCTCGATGACCACCTTAGCATGCTCTCTATCCGCAAATGGAAGCCGATATGGGCGAAACCTTACAGGTTCTTCGGCTGTAATTTCGATCTTCATTTCGGCTGCAGTGGTGTGGCCAATCTCTGCGACGCTGTCGGCAAAACAGTCGCGATACTCCTCGATGAGTCGGTAGAGTTTCTCACGGTGCTCCAGGTGTGACGCCTGGGCCTGCCTTGACGCTTGCGGTCGCCGTTGGACATGGTTGCGTGGTACTGCAGCCTGATTTGAAGTCCTGCATCGGCTCTTCATCGAGGTAACAGACCTCCGCTCGCGCAACCCGCTCGTTGGCTTTGATACTGAGTTCCTGGTACGAAACGTTCATTACAGGAATGTACGTCTCATTTGCCACATCCACATTCAGGACGCAACGCGGTATGCAGTGTTCGCGCCCCTCTTGGCACCTCAGTTGGGCGTCCACGAAAACATCGGCGTTGGGTTCGCTGCCCGTAACGTAGAGCTTGACGAATCCAACGTAGTTCGGCGGAACTACTGTCGACTCTTTGGACCAAATGACAGACCGGGCGCCTCGGAAGATCAGGAATTTTGATGTACTGCAGTGTGTCGTCACTTTCGTCCACATTCTTCTCCTCTTCAAAGATACGCACGCTGTTCCGTCGCCTTACAACCGTAACGTGAGGTTGCTCGGTGAAGGGCTGCCCCACGATGATAGGAATCGCCTGTGACTCATTTGGCACAATCAGCACGGGGACATCGGCTGTTGCTTGGTCGACAGTGAGGTTAACGTTTGCCTGACCACACGGCGTCACACGTCCTGACCCGTAGCCCCCGATGGTCAGCGGCTTCTCCATCACCGAGTACCTGATCCCGATCCGATCTGCATCCTCACGCCGAATAGTAACACACTGACTGCCGAGGTCAACGTACGCTCTCACTTCGTTACCGTTAACTTTAGCCAGCATGAAGTACTTCTCGTTGGCTGCGTCTGCTGCACGGATGTCGAGTTCCACAGCACTTTGAAAGAGGCGCGGCCCGCTCTCCCTTTCCCTGCAGTTTCGGGCTTCGTGTCCGCTTCGGTTGCAAAGCGTTGCACCGCGCCCTCCGCTGCGGACTCGGACAGTTGAGAGAGAGGTGACCGTACTGGTTACAGTTGAAACAGCGTGGCCCTCCTTTTTCAGGAAGGGGGGGTTTTTCCTCCTTGGTCCGAACGGTTCGGTTTCCTTCCTCGGCGCAGAGTTCTGTTGGTATTGGTTACTCTCGTTCAAGGCCGTTTCCGCGGCTCGGTGTTCCTTGTTGCCGTGGCCCGCAAGATTTTGGAATTCGCTCGCCTTGAAATGTTTCGGGTCCCGGGAGCCAACGGTTCCGACGCGCTCTTCTAGACGCTTGAGGCAACACAGGAGCTCCTCCGGAGAGTCGTACGTGCGGGTGCTGATGGCTCGGATGGTGTCCTGATTATTTAGGCCGGTGATCAAATATTCGATACAAGCTTCCTCGCTGAGGTTGCAACGACGCGCTTTCGCCAATTTGTCATAATAGTAGCACTCGATGGGCTCACCTCGCTTGTAAATTCGGTCCTCCATTTCACGGTGAAGCCTCTGCATTCCTGCTGTCGAGTGGAAGGCACGACGGCTGTGCAACTGGAGAGACGCCGTATTCTTATCTCTCCAGCAGTTTTCTTTACTTTACCTAAATAAACGTTGTTCTGTTGTTAAAGTAACCGTTGTTTTTGTTTGCCAGTCTTTCCCTCCCGTCTCATCATCAGCATCGTTTTGCACATCTCTAACACTATGAGCACCGCTTTATGCAATAGCGTGTTTATGTGCAAGCCACTGCTACCGAGGCTACACACTCCATCGCAGCGAAGTGAGGTTTGCGAACACACTTGCCGGCAAGTGTACTTTGCAGCGAGTGACACTAAACTTGCTCGTGTGACAGCGTGCAAATGACACTCGCGGCGAAGTGCACTCGCTTGAGCACTTACGTTGCCACGTGTGACAGGGGTATTATTTGGCAGTTCCAAATGTGGCTGTGTGCGACATCGTGACATGCATCCATGTACATTGGAAAAAAAAAAATCATTGCCAGGCTGGGAACAATGCGCATGTAACAGCTCATTAGTTCAGTATAGACCAAAATAGGATCTGCGAATGGAACAGAAAGTATGATGCAGCTTGCTGCAGCAGAACTTTTGGAAAGCCAAGTTTCAGCGGAAGTTGAGCAATGGAGTGCCACTGTTTAGCGAAGAAGTGGATGACGCTCCTTTTGAATTTCTTGAGCAAAGAAAAGGCACAGCACATCATATAAGAGATTTCTCTTTAAAAAAACTGTTCAAATAGTTGTTTCATGTGTAAGGCGCAATGGCGACAATGGACAAAGGGAGAGTACACACACACAGAGCGCCCTCTGTCTGTTGTCGTCGTCGCGCCTTACACTTCAAATAAGCTAAACCAACATGCCTAGTCTGGCATTCTTACATGTTCAAATAGCTCACAGCTTGCAGCTCGAAAATTTTGCTGGATCCAGCATAACGAAATAGAAATGGTAGTTTG
The DNA here is from genome assembly GCA_030522465.1 of Rhipicephalus appendiculatus. Lineage (NCBI taxonomy): Eukaryota > Metazoa > Arthropoda > Arachnida > Ixodida > Ixodidae > Rhipicephalus > Rhipicephalus appendiculatus. The sequence goes on from JALIZH010029892.1 coordinate 43,499, forward strand.
GCATTACAATGTGCCATGTCACAGGTGAAAGTCAGAAGATGCCTGACAATTTCACAGCAAAGCCGCAAAGCAGTAAAGGCCTTTTGCTTTGCCGTGAACGCCCTGCAAACGCGCCACGAGCACATCCTGTCCTACATTTCAAATATGAACCAGCCGATGGCCAGTAAAGACAATTCGGCTAACAGAACCAACAACATGGTTTGCAAAAGCACTGTGCAAATTGCGTACACTGGTTGCACTTGGAACGGTGTCATGATTGCATGTGGAAGGGGCCACAAGCTTCCAGCTTTCATAAAAGTTACGTTCATGAACAACGTTTACATGCGGTTTGCACTTCACAATGTCACCAACACGACACAGCACATGCATCCCAATTTTTCGTGAACTGAAAGGCAGTGCTGATCCACAGCTTGAATGGCTTGAAGTGACTTTCCCTATGTACTTAGAGGCATTAAAAAAAATATTTGGACATGCCCGCGAATTCCCATGAATTCAGGTAGGAGATTATGCCGCAGGTGAGATAAAGCAGGAATGCCCATCTCAGAGGCCATGTGTTATGTACTGAATACTGCAGAGGCCCATGGTGAAACACCACTTGCTGGAGCAGCGCTTCTTGCGAACGATGCATATGTTTTTTTTTTTTGTCGACAGGGACTCGGCGACAGAGCCATTTCCTGATTTTTAGGGACGCCGCTTCAGTCAGTCCGCTCTAGGAAAGAGAGGCGCCCTATGGGGGGGGGGGGGGGTTCTGGGAGAAAAGTGGTGTGGCGGAGTGGGAGCAGCAGACTGAAAAAAGAGCGGTCAAGGAAAGACGTGAGGACGGCCACTCTGATGGTTTGGATGTTTGGAAGTGCCTTTGTGCCTGTAAATATTGTAAATAAACTCAGTGTACCCTATTGATGCACCATGGTGGGGGGGGTTTCTATGAACGCCTTGTTCGCAGCATAAAAACAGCTTTGAGGAAGGTTGTAGGCCACCAGTGCCTTGAATTTGTTGGGCTGTCTAGAGTCTTGGCTGAAGTAGAGGCTGTTATCAGTTCTCGACCCCTAACACAGGCGCAGGATGACCCGAACGATGGAGCCTCATTAACCCCAGCCAGTTTCCTTACTGGCAGACGCCTTAGAAGCCATCCGCAAACAGAAGCCGCAACGTGGGAGTCTAACGCGTCTTCCCTTAGCACGATTTGGAAGAAGCTAAAGCTGATGCTCTGCACGTTTTGGCAGGCCTGGCAGCACGACCATCTTTTGCAGCTGCTCTCGGCCAATGTATCAATGCAAACAAAGAGGGCAGGGCCTAAAGTAGGGGACATTGTGTTAGTGCAAGAAAATATCCAGCGCCAGCTATGAAAACATGGTGTCATCGTTTCAGTCTTTTTCGGACAAGATGAGACAGTCCGCTCGTGCATAGTCAGGATGCTGGAGGGAACTTGTGAGGCACCCCCCATTCAGCGATTGTTCCCACTTGAAGTTTCGGAACGTTAGAACGAGCGGGCTCATTCGGCGGGGCAATGTTTTGAACGGCACATATGTTTTTTGTTTTGTTGATGGGGACTCATCAACAGAGCCATTTCCTGTTTTTAAGCACGCCACTTCAGTCAGCCCACTGTGGGAAAGAGGGGGGAAAAAGGGGGTTCCGGGAGAAAAGAGACGCAATGGAGTGGGGGCGGCAGAAGGAAAAAAGAGCGGTCGAGCAAAGACAGGAGAACGGCCGCTCTGATTGTTTCCTTGAGATGTTTGGAAGTGCCTTTGTGCCTGTAAATATTGTAAATAAACTCGGTGTACCCTATTGAACTGTGCCTTCCCTGATCCACATCTACAATCGAAGGAATTCACTAAATTTCGAAACTGCTGGGAATCGTTGCCCACCAGTAATGACAGCTCGAGCAGTATTGTCTTCACTTCTTCGGTGAGGCAAGAAATCAACTGCTCGCATATTGAAGGCATTTCTAGTGCTTCAATCTTGAGCACTCTGCCTTTGTCAGCACTGATTAGGCAGACTTCAACTCTGCGGAACGTGTGTTGGGTGTGTGTTCTGCCTAGAACGCCAACAGACAATATTTCATGACATGACACAGTGCACACAACAGATGTGCGGTGCGTCTTCGAGGATGAATACTTCTGTACAATTTGCTTGGACACCGATGACACCAAAATGACACCGGAACGATACACCTGGAGTGTTGCAGCTGCGCATCAATTGCGCATCAATTGCGCACCATGCTACAGGCACGCAGGTGATTACATGACTAAGGCACTACACTAAAGAGTACTTTCGCCGAAAAGCCAAGCAGCAGATTATGTACAATGAATGGTTAGCTGGTGCCTGCCACCAAGACAACACCGCAAAAGGCAAAACGTGTGAATCGTTCCCACTTTCCGGTAGCACAGCACATGTACTGTCATGTTAGTTGTTCTGAAGATACATATTTAAAAACATAAATCATTTATTTACAACGAGTTTAAACCTTTACTGCACAGTGTTGTATTTATGAAACATTCCAATAAATGGTAATCAAAACAAAAGCAAAGTCCCTTTGCAGCTGCCTGTACATGTTGCATTTCTATAGCACTGGTTTGAGAAATGCGCCGCCCAACGGATGATCCACAAAGAGATAGGCTCGCAAAGGTGCGGCCTTTGACAGACAGCATAAATAAGCACTTGTCTCTGTAACCACTTGAAGAGCACTCGTCAACTGATCAACAGATCATACCGTTTAAAGGTAGAAGCTCCTTGAAGCAGTACTGACTTAAGAATCCCAAAAAATGGGGCTACAAAGTTTTCGTACTGTCAGGTGTCAGCGCCTTCTTGTAAAAGTTAGAGGTGTATACTGGGAAATGAAGCTCAGCACCAAGACTTCCAAGAGAGCCAGACTGTGGAGCAAGTACAAACATTGTCGTTTGGTTGTGCAGTTTGATTCTGAGGGGAGTACACCACAAAGTGTACTTGGACAGCTATTTCAACTATCCAAGTTTGCAGGGGTACCTAGAACGAGACGCCAGACACTGCATAGGCACGGTGCAGATGCACTGGGTCCCTGGAGTGAATGAGAAGAGAAGTGGTGGCAGTGCTATGAACGAAGCAATCTGCGACATCGGTGCACTGACAGAGATGGTAAGTGGTACCTTTTGTCCGACGTGCCACACTATTGGACTCGTCATCCGCGACGCTGCAAGCAAACGCAAGGGCCTCTCTACATTCCTCAAGTTGTACTACGATAACAGTGAATGACCAGAGTCATTGCTTTCCGCCGTGCATAGTTCACGGCGTGTTGTGTCAGAAGGTCATACCATCGGTGCCAGTCCAGACCGGTGCTACCAAAGCGGCAGCTCGCGCGACAGCTTCGCCGTGAATGTGAACATAGTGTTGGCCGTGCATGCCATGGGCATTGGACATGAACAGCTATCATATTTTTCCGCCATTCTTGGCCTGCCAACACCCATGCATCACAAGACGTTTATTGCAATCGGCAAACATGCCACAAATCTCCACGGAGTGAATGATGACGAGTGGGTGTAGCTAGGTCGTAAGGTCCATAATGTCTATGTTGAAGTCGCTGACTAGTATAAAGGACGGACAGATGGACGGCCGGACGGACGGTGCAGGTCCTATACTTGATTGATGTACACATAAAGTAGTTTTTTACACAGATGTTTTCGTTGTGCAGGTGTTCAGTTTCGGTTTTGTCGAGTGTGACGGACAACAAGGCTCGGCCCTAAGGAGCTTCGCCCCTAAAAGTTCATGCCGCAGCTGTCAGTGCTGTGCAAGAAAATCTTGCGAAGGCAAGGATCATAACAAAAGAGGTGGATGGAGCTGATGTTGCAGTCATGTATGATGGAACATGGCAAAAGAGAGGGCACAAGAGCCATAATGGAATAGGCACTGCTGTGTCTGGGGACACTGGCTTGTGCCTAGATTTTGAGGTGCTCTCAAACTACTGCCTTGCCTGTAGCCCGCACCAGGACTTGAGTGCTGAGGAGGAAATACGGCAGGCGTTTCACAGTCCTGTCTGTGAAAAAAACAGAATGCTCCTCTCATGCTATGAAGACTGAGGCAACTTTGCGTATATGGGGCAGGATGCCCTAATACGAAACACCACTGCACTTCAAGTTCCTCAGTGATGGGGATAGCAAAGCATACACCGCTGTCGCTGAGGCGAAGGTATGCGGTGAAGTAGTAGTGGACAAGGAAGAATGCACAAATCATGCGTCCAAGCGTCAAGGCTCCCACTTAGGAAGCTCCCAACACAACTTCCACACGGAGAAAAATTGAAATATGGCACAATTCAGAATATTCAAAACTATTATCGTAATGCTATAACGAACAACAGGGGTGATCTTCTGAACATGCATCGTGCCATCTGGGCCATCTTACTTCTACTCATCCTCCAGCAACACCGCAGGCAGCCACAAATACTGTCTAGAAGGGATGACCTCCTGGTGCAAGCATAGGCGAGCTGAAGCCCTTGGGGAGCCCACACCAGACCACATACCAAGTCTTGACTAAGGCACAGGGATTGGTTGTGCTTCCTATATACAAGTGCCTCACGAATGAAAAGTTGCTAGGCTTTCGTGTCCGAAGACAAAGTTTGCCTCTCGGACAACAGTGGGATGATTCCATTAGAGATCAAACATGCATGTCCGGTCGATATTTTTGTTTTGCCTGGGTTTTTTTATGTTATGTGGGCACATTCAAAGTGCATGGAACTGAAAATTTTATTTACGAAAAATGCGCCAAGCGCGCAACAAAAATATTTGAAGGTAGTGGCACGGGCCTCTTGTTTTTGCTCACCGCAATATTTTTGGACTTCGCGGCCGAATTTAATGTGAACTATAAATGTTGTGTCGAAAATTTTTCTGTTGGTTTCAATAGGCAATACTGTGAACTACATGCATGCTTTTTTTATGCTGTCCTTAAAAGGGAAAAAATGGCAAACACGGCCCAAATCGAAAATGTTTGCCTAACTTTGATGCGTCTTGGCACGTTTGATATTTTACACAGAAACTTCAAAACTGTCAAATATAGAAAAAAAAAAGCTTTTGAAATATTTGTGCGAAAGATAGTATTCCTACAAGCAGTGTAAAAAAAGAAAAAAAAAATAGTTAAAAAAAACTGAGTTTTTTTTAGAAAGTCCCACTTTCAAAGAACAATATAAAAAAAAAACTCCGGTCTCCATTATGACGAAAATTTTTCTTTGACGAATGCTTATGTCAGTCAATGCACGGTTTTAATATCATATGTCCTCGTTTGCTTTGTTAACGAGATATAACGGGCCACAATGACCCTTGCTGTGTGTTCCCACTTCAGTGCCTTGGGTGGTTATCAGCTTGCATTCTATGTAAATCTACAGTATTAATTATCTTGGAGCATCGAAACTTCACTCTGGTAGCCTGTCTTCAGGAAAAATATATTCTCAGACTTTATTTGTGTCTAGCGTGTGCAGGGGTGGGCTGTTCCTGCTCTTTATAGGGCTAACGCATACACAGTTTGCAACCTCGCCTACAAGCATCATGCCGTATCAAGTTTTCGCCCACAAGACAGTCTGGTGCCCACGTTGGAGAAGTGCTTGTAGGGAACCCTTGATAATCACCAGATCACCAGCCTCGCCCATGTCCGCACCAGCAGTGACAAGACCCAGCAGCGAGGGCCACTGCGCATGCGCCCGGATGCAGACATGCTTCATAACCGGGCAAGGCCAGCGGCCAAGGGGGAGTCGTCGGTGAACTTACGTGAGGTGTGTGTGACGTGCGGTCCTCCGGGGTCAGGGTTAACGGCACCGGCGCGAAAGTGTTCGGGGAAGTTTGCTTTCATATATTTTCATTTGTTGCTCCAACAGTTTTAAAGCTCTATTAATAAATCGCTTTTGGGTTACCCCGAAGTCGACGAGCGGTCCATTTCACTGGAGTAGACGATGAACCCCACACACTACGGAGTGACGTGCGTCGCTTCTCAAGGGCGCTTGATTTTTTTTCTTTTGTTTTTCACAATGGAAGTGATTCAGATGTGTGATAATACAAACAAATACGCCTGGACGCACATTTTGGAAAGGCAAAAAGACGCTCGCCAGGATGGCCCCTGGTAAGAGGTAACACCACTTGAGATGCTAAGGTTCATCGGATTCATCCTCTACATGGGCATTGTTGATGTGCCATGGCTCCACTTGTACTGGCGAACGGGAATATTTTGTGGCGTTCTCCCACGAAATGTCATGAAATGGAACCGATTCTTTGTGTTGCTGTCATTTCGAAGTGCAGGGGACCTGGAAGACATTGCAGCTGCAGCATATGATGGCAAGACTAGGAGGATGTCATGGCTCCTGAGGCACATACATCAGCAATCATGAAGTTTGTTTCAACCACAGCGCAACCTTGCGGTTGATGAACGCATGCTGAAGTCAAGGTCAGGAATCAGGCAGTACATTCGGGACAAAGTGACGAAATTTCGATATAAGATGTGGGTGCTTGCGGATTCGAGTACCAGCTATACACTTCAGTCTTTTGTGTACACTAGAGCGTGAGATACCAGGACCCCATGGATTAGCCTTTTACGACGACTCGGCTTTGCACAGAGTACCTCAATCAAGAATACAAAATTTTTATGGATAACTTTTAAACGTCAGCGAAACTGTTCAAATATCTCCTTGAGCACAAGACACTTGCCTGCGGGACCACTCGCAATGACCTTCATGGCTTCCCAAAAGAATTGAAGGATACCACATGGGAACGAAGGGCACAGCATGGAAACGTTCAATGGATTTCAGAAGGCAACATCCATTTATTGCAGGAAAGATGGGTGTTTAGTGAGCATGCTGAGCACAATGCACACAGTAAATGAACATTGAATAATATGACGAGGGCGCCCACCACAAGAAAAAATTGTATTGACGTTTCGACCCCATAACAGGAGCCTTGTTTACAATCTCACTCAGATTGCGAACAAGGCTTCCATTCTGGGGCCGAAATGTCCATACATTTTTCTCTTGTGGTGGGCATTGTCGTCATTTTATTCAATGATTCTTCCCGACCAGACAGGTGTCCTTCAAAGCCTTGATTTCAGCAAATGAACATGTTGCTCCTAAAGGAAGAGAGAAAGGGGGGGGGGGGGGCTAGTGGGTTGCGGCTATCATAAAAAAGCCCCTCCTTGTTGAATACAATACCGGAAGGCTCAGCATGGACAAACCGAATCAAATGATTGCCACGTACCACGTATTAAGAAAATGCGTACGGTGGTGGAAAACCCCGTTTTTGCTTGCTGTGGACATTATGTGTGTAAGTAGCCTCGTTTCACTACAGGAGCACCAGAAAGAGAATCCAAATGTCCAAGAATTTTTCAGAAACGAGAACTTTGACCAATTGGCATTTAGAGAACTCATTCAACAGATGTTTGAACATGAAAAGGTTCCTCAAAACACACCCCTTTCTCACCCCCTTCTCCCCTCTAGATCCTGTTCGGCACCAACCAGAAAGAATGAAAAAGAGAAGGAACTGCAAGCTCTGCTACAAAAAACAACAAACGTATTTTGCGCCACCTCCAAATTTACCTTTGCTTCCTGCCTTCGCGAGACTGTTCTGCCAAGTGACAGCCGTCAGAGCCCATAGGTTGATGGGCCAAAAAAAGTTCTGGACATGCTGCATTGGATTTGTGTTTATACCAGAATGGTAGCTTAGGGAACTAGCAACAATTTGTATATTTCAGATTTTTGAAAATACTTTTTTAGCTCTGTGTATTCGCTAACTTGTATAGTGCTTATATAATCTTTTGCATGTTTTTTTTTATTTGACAATTAAATTTTTGAATACTCCAAGCTTCATACCAAAGTGTTTTATACGTATAAAAAGCTAGATCAATAAGCTACCATTTCATATATTGCAATGCTATATTTGCCAACATGTTCAGGAGAAATAAATTTTATAGTGAAAACATTAAAAAAGTGCCATTTTTCCGCTGTAGCGAACGAGTTAAAGAAGTGCTACAGTTTTCCGATTTCATGGCTGTTTATTTAGCATACGTCAGGCACTTCTTCGAGTGCCAATGCGGCAGTCCAGAAGAAACTGACACAAGACATAGTTCATCCATCGTTGGGTAGCGCACAAATTGACACAAGACAAAGCGAAGAAGAGGACAGGACAGGACAGGACAATTTGTGCGCTACCCAACGATGGATAAGTTCCAACTCGCCCGCCTCTCATTGCTACTACAAGACATAGTTGCCTGGGCAAAAATAGTCTCCCGCAAAATCGCAGACGTCATGAAGGGACGGAAGAAGCATTTGCAGTTTTGATTACGAGAATATATTTCAACATATTCCCCAAAACGGGTCATCTGAGGTGTCAGTCATCAACCTGTAAATCCTACATCGTCAACTGGACATTGACCTTTGGAGGCGAAGGTGTGCTTTTCATTATGCAGAAGGATCGAAAGGTGGGCTAGTTCGTAATTCATCTTTTTAGGGGCGAAGCTCCTTAGGGTGTGGGTCTGTACCTCCTCTGTAGTGGTGGTAGTAGTAGTAGTAGTAGTAGTAGTAGTAGTAGTAGTAGTAGTAGTAGTAGTAGTAGTAGTAGGTAGGTAGCCACGTATAGTGGAATGTACCCACTCCACGTGATAAAGATGACGATGACGCCTGATGACCATGAAGAATAAGCGCGTTCCAGTATAGTGGAATGTACCCACTACACGTGATAACGATGAAGTATAAGGGCATTCCAGTATAGTGGAATGTACCCACTACACGTAATAACATGACGATGACGCTGTTGACCATGAAGTATAAGCGCGTTCCAGACCACACATTCTCTTTCTGCCATGGATGAAAACGATCGTGAACGCGCTCTCGCCCTCGAAAGGCAAAACGGCAACGCCAACAACGAACGTTCCCCTGAGCTTAACGTCATATATGAGGAAAACAAAATTAGGGGAACCCCCTCCTTGCGGCCCGTAGAGCTCTTGAACAAAATATCATCATCTACGCCATATGTAAATAATAAAACATTGTGTATATACTTTATCAATACGTAAATAATGAAACATTGCGTATATACTGTATGTATAATCACACCACACCCCTGCATTTGTGTGTCAGGTCTTTGTATGATGATCGAGTGGGCAAAATTTACGGGGATTGACGGTTTACCAGATTACCTCTGGAGCTATGCCCACTCATCATCATTCACTTCGTGGATATGGCGTGATTTTTTTGTTCACTGAACCGGGAGCGCGGGGGAACACACAACGGACGCAGGAAGGATCACACAACACGAACGCTCATGTTGTGTGATTCTTCCTGCGTCCGTTGTGCGTTCCTGCACTCCCGGTTCAGTGAACAAAAAAGGTTTCATTATGCACCTGCCAGTTCTGCAGGATTGGTGGACTTCTGGCCACTGCCAGGACGAAAGGGGGTGGACGTGAACCTTATTATTTAATCCGGCACACCTGAGAGTGTCAATGCCTGTTCATCGAGATCAAATGATGTAAATACTGTACATGAAGTATTTTCTTCCATCAACTTGTCCTGCTGACTACTCCGGACACGATGCCCACTTGCGTTCACACCGGCTTTGTTACACGAGTTGCAACAGCAGTTTGCTGTAGCACTGCCTCGTGGTGAAATCTTCGTGAACAATCTTCGTGAACACTGACTGAGCCACAGCTGAAATATTGCAGCTGACAGCTGAATGCTGCCGTGAAATCAAGGAGGCAATTCGTGGCCAGGCAAGGTCACTGAGATGGATGAAAGAACGTCAAGTCAGGATTACTGCCTCTGAACAGCACCACGAGGCAGCATGCTGCACTGGTGCAGCCAGCCTCATTACTGGGGTATGTAAAAACACCTAGAGTTTACAGCTCTCAGCGGGGGTCCCAAACAGACCGAAGAGCTACTACACAGGCATTCACAGAGCTTGAGTCACCGGAAGAGATGTATCTTAATCTTAGACAGGTCTCTTTGTTGCAGGAAGCATGCCTTTCACTGGAATATCTCCAGATGCTACAGTGTCTTGTGCTTATGCTGTGCACAGTCAATACTAGAGATGAAATTTCATGTAACAATGTTACGTGCTTCACAAACAAATGGTTGCACTAAAGTGGCATACCTGAATGAAAGCTTGCAGCTCAGTCATAATCATGAACATTATAAGCTGGCACAGGCCCAAATGGCTCTCACCGGGCTGCATCAAGTATATTTTGTGGTGTTCAAAGGCTGTTCACAAATGACAGATGTTATAGCCTTTGACGAGACCTTTTCGGCACATGCTAAACTTAAGGCAGAAAATTTTTTTTTTTCAGCCACACCTTTACAAAGCCACAGTCAATGTGCACCTTAAGCAGATCAAACGTGAAGAGATGTTACTATCAAGGCTCTAAATCAGCAAACATCGTGGAATGTTCATTCTGTCAGACAACGTTTCACCTAAAGTGCAAGAACTTCGGGAGCAGCCTTGAGCGAACTGTCAAGGAAATGGTCACACCAGTGATGCATAAGCACAGCCTCTTATTTTTCTGTTATTTCAAGCATCTGTATTTCTTCGTGGCATTTCCAGTGCAGTGGAGCATGAAATAGACTGCAAAAAGTAGCTGAAGCCAGCAACATACGCCATCAACAAAGTGGTGTTTATGTGGTTCATGGCCATAAGAGCACGAAATGTTCCCATCAGTGGCACTGTTTTACAACAAAAAGGAGGAGACTTTACTTGCAGCCTAGGCTGCAATGATATAAAAGCCTGTAATGGGTGGCTAAGGCTTCAAAAGCAGGTATGGAACCATCAGCAAAGTAATCAGTGGCGACTTCTTTACTGCACACAGTGAAAGTGCCAATTCATGGGTCGAACACAAGCTGCCACGCATTTTGTAACATTATGAAGCGTCTAATGTATACAACACAGACAAAACGAAGCTCTTTTTTGCAAACTGCTCCCAAACCGCACCCTTATGCAGAAAGGAGACATCTGCTGCAGCAATAAGCAGAGCAAACATTGTTTTACTGTTTATTTTGTGTAAATTGAGACAGACGTAACAAGCGAGCCACGCTGGTTATCGGCAAAAGCACCCAACCAAGATGCTTTAAAAGGACATGCAGAATGCCTGTGAAATGTTTTGCAAACACTCAAGCAAGGATGACATACTACACATTCAGCGACTGACTGACGGAGTTCAACAAAGACGTCAAGAAGCAAGGACGCAGAATTTGTTCATTCCTAGACCATTGTACTGCACACCATGTTAAAGGCCTCGAGCTGTCCAACAGTGAATTGCAGTATGCACTCACAAACTGCATGTCACTCATTCAGCCCCTGGACAAATAAATTATAGTGTGAAGTGTTCATACTGGCATAGACTCACCCAAAACCTGCTTTTCAACATTTGTCTCTAGTGAGATACAAAGATGGACGTAGTTCAAACAGTCGAGATGCTTGAAGCGTCCTGCCAAGAAACATGTGCAGAAATTATTACGAATTGCTTCAGCAAGGCCCAAATCATGAAAGAGGTTCAGGCTGGGGAAAGTAACACTCGAGAGGAGGAGTCTTCAGGCCCACCCGATCTTGCCAAAGCTTGAGTTTCGCTGCCCACGAATGGAGCAGACCCGGATGATGTGAATCTGAGATTTTTTTGTATGCGGACAACTGTGCTGTCACTACCGAGGAAATGTCAACTGAGGCACTGGTGGAAAGTTAGTTAGTTAGTTAGTTAGTTAATTTGGTTTTTTTATGGCGCAAAAGCAGCTGAGGCTATGCTGCGCCAGACACAAGACGTTAAGCAAAGGACACTGAAATGATGAACGTTTAAAGCTGATTTAACAAATTACATTCTTTCAGAAAGTTTAGCACGTCAGCCAGGGGTACTATAGGGTGATCTCCTAGTAACAAAGCAGGGTGTAAAGGTACGTGTTGTTTGTATAGTTTGCTGAAATGTTTTTGTCTCTGTGTTTCAATGTTGGGACATGTGATTAGGATGTGCATAAGTGTTAGCGGTTCTTGGCATTTTTCACACGTTGGTTGTTCTTCCTTTGCGAGTAAGAAGTTGTGTGTCAAGTGGGTGTGCCCAATGCGGAGTCGACATAACACAACTTCGATAAACCGTTCTTGGTGACGGCAGTTCTTCCATTCACCCAGTATCGGCTTCATGAGATGGAGCTTATAGCTCGTGCACAAGTCCCAGTGTTGTTGCCATTTTGCTAACAGCGCTAGACGGATTGTTCTCTGGCTGTCTCTTAAGGGAACTTTTATTTTTGTAAGTGTTTTGTGAACTGCTAAAAAGGCGCACTCATCTGCTTTTTCGTTGCCAGGTATCCCAACATGACTTGGGACCCAGCAGAAACGTATAGAAGTTACCCCGCTATTTAAAAGTACCATGTTTAAAATGTCACCAACTAATGGCTCGCACTCGGATTTGATATGTAGAGCTTTAAGTGCGCTTAAGGAATCTGTGTATACGATCGCTTTCTTGTGTTTGCCAGCGATGATTTTTCGAACAGCTTCATATAAAGCGTAAACTTCTGCTGTAAAAATAGAGATAAAATGAGGTACTCTCACACTAACTGCGCTTTCCCCTGTCACGATTCCTATACCCACATGTTTTTTTGTGTCTGAGACCTTGGTAACAATAACAGACCTTCGGAGGCCGACTTTTCATGCGCTTTGCCTTCTGCGAAGGAAGCCACTGATGTTTCACGCCATGCCCCACACTCGCTCAGCAATGATGCAGCAGTGTTGTGTTCTTCGATGTTCTACAAACGTTCAGTGCTGCCATCCTTCACGAACAAGTAAAGTTCAGTGCTGCCATTCTTCACGAAGCTGCCGATGCAACCTTCTTCTACTGTAGCTATGCAAACAATGCCAGCTTATCGAACTGCAGCCTTCGTTTACGGCTCATGTCCCGTGCGTCGAGCCATATGCTACTCCATGCACACGCTTGAGCCTTTTCGGAGTACTTCTCCACCTTCTTCGTCGTCGTCGTCCATACGCCATCTCCTTACTCATGACAGTCTGTTCCAGGCCTGCAGCCCGGTTGAAGTGGCTAGAATGGGGACGTGTGCCAAGTGCAGCGAGTTTCCCTTGGCAGACAGGGTCCCTCCGCATGCTTATGCCGCTAGGGGCGCTGCAGCAGCTGCTGCATGGGGCACTGCATGGTACAGCTGCAGCAATCGCAGCTTACTCGTAAGAAGCCTAACGCTTGGCAGCACGGTGGAGTTTTCTTTCATTCTTTTCCATCGTTGACATGGTTATTATTGTAAACAGGTCATGTATTTTTGAGATGCGACAATAATGCCCTATAAAACTAAACAGAAAACTGAACGCTGCTGCTTCGTTTCTGGCTGCAATTAGAGGAGCTGCTTCCCAAGAGCAGTGAGCATACTGATGCTAGAAGCAACGCAGATGTCCCTTTAGATGCGGTGGAAATATCCATGCACCACATTTCCTATGTCCCCCAAAAAAGTCCCACGGTCTATGTGACAAGGTAGCAGGTTTTTGCATCACTTGTGACCCATGCAAAGCAGCTTGCCTCGATCATCGCCAAAGAAAATCCAACCCCGAACCTTCTATCAGGTGCCTCTTTGCAGTGGGACCTTGGTGGACTCCTTCATGCATCAGGCACGCTGTACGACTTGATTCAGTTGCTTGAAAACAAGCTGACCCACTTTTCTAGCACAGCTCGCCTGCACACACAGTCTGTTGCAGACATGTGGCAGATTGGGCACACGTCACAGGTCTGCTGCAGCGAGCATGCCATTACGCTAACGCGCTCTGATGTAGCCATGGCGCATGCGCCCTTCCCCTACGGAACGGTCGCGAAACACTGTGGTACGGTCTCCGTACGGCTTTTAATCTCAGAGGCTTTTGTTCAGGCTAGTCCAGTAGTCTCGGATCACCCTGCAAAGCTCCACCCCTCTACCAAAACAGCAGAGGGCAGCACAGGGAAATGGAAAAGGCGGATTGCAGCTAGACGGCACTGCCAGCTTTTCAGCTACCGCCAACTGTGCCGTAGATAGACGGCGCCATTATTGCTTTGCGTGGCGTATCGTTGGCATCGTGTCGGTACGTTGGCAGTGTTAAGATCGGTGTCATCGGTGTCACTTCGTATGTAGTATTGAGCCCTATTTGAACCAGCACAGGTGAGGGACGGCAGGCCAACATTTGAGTTCATTCACTGCAGCATTTAAACTGCAAGTGATTGAATATGCCAAGACACATGGCAAGCGGGAAACTGGACGCAAGTATGACGCAAATCAGAAGTGCGTGCGTTACTAGAGAGTTTTAGTGCTGGGGCCCCAAGCGGCTTGCATACGTGAGCCCTTGTGTTTGCATTCTCCACAGGTGCAGCGGTGAGTACCAAGGAACGCAAGAGCGTGCGCACACAGGCAGCTTGGTGTACCCGGCACTAAAACTCTCCACAGTAAAAGCTCGCTAATTCGACTCTCGTTAATTCGGAAAATCGGTTAATTCGGACACGTCATCTGGTCCCTGTAAATATACACATCACTCTATGAGACTGGGCGCTCATTATTTCGGACAGATTTGACTGCAAATCGGATAATTCGGCGACTTCCGGGCCACTGATGAGGCTCGAAAACAAAAAAAGTACAATTCAGAACAAAAGTGAAGCTCAAACGCATCATCGCCATGGACATGAATTATCGACTTGGCTTGACTTGAGACTGGTTGAACGCCTTTTCTTCACGTGTAAGTTTGGCGGTGCCATTTTGTTGCTTTGTTCCCATTGGTGTGCTGCATCGTTGAACGCCGTTTAATCGAGGAACGATTCAGTGCGGCTCCTTTAGCTTGATCGTTGCTGGTGCTTTTGTGCCGAATTCTCGTGTGACCGCACTCTCCACCGATGGCAACGACAGGTGAAGCGGCCCAAGTATGAGGCCAAGGACTTCACCACCAAAGTAGAAATTTTGCGTGCCCTGAAAAATGGGCTCTCCCAACAAAAGGTGATGAAGAGGTTCAATGTTAAAAGAAGTACTCTTGCTACATATGTTAAAATGAAGAGCAAATTCTGCAGACAGCATGCGAGCTGCTGAGCACCTTGAAGGTTTCAGAAAAATTGTGTCCGCGCGAATTTCTGCTGGAAAACAGAGAAGCATCCACTATTACTTTGTAAAGTAAAGGTATGTTGAAAAGGCTCTTGCATTTATTGTGTTTATTTCGACCATTCGATAATTCGGACATTTTTTCCGGTCCCTAGAAATCCAAGTTTACGAGCTTTTACTGTATTGGATCAAACAGACAGATGCCCTCGCCACTACCTACAAAGCCAAAAGGCTTTTCACGGGAAGAAGTGCAAATACCCGGAACTCGAAGGCGAACTTGCCAAATATGCCATCAACACTCTGAGGGATGGCTATGCCATATCAACTAACATGATACGCGTGAAAGCCCTGAACATCACTCGCCACATGGAAGTACACTAGGCACAATTCAAGGCAAGTCAGGGGTGGGCTATGCAGTTTATGAACCATAACCAGCTCTCTATCCGCTGCCAAACGACGATTTGTCAAAGGCTTCCAAGCAAATACGAAAGCCATAGGATTAAATTCCATCGCTTTGTGAATGGTCTCAGGAGGGAGCATGAGTACGACCTCTCCCAAATTGGGAATGCGGACCAGACTACTGTGAGATTCGATGCACCAGAGAGCATCACAGTGGACTGAAAAGGCGCGAAAAGTGTGTCTGTGTGCACAGCCGGTGTAGAACGTCAAAGATGCACTGTGATGCTGTGCATCACGGCAGATGGCAGAACACGTCTGCCGTATGTCGTATTTAGGAGAAAGACTCTCTCAAAAGAGGGATTATTCATCGTACGTGCCTAGGAGGAAAAGGGTTGAATGTGCGAGGAACTAAAAGACTGGGTAAAGACTGTCTGGGCAAGCAGACCTGGAGGGCTGTTACAAGTGAAAGACCTCCTTGTTCTGGACAGTTTCAGGGACCATTCGACGGACCATGCCAAGAACCAACTCGCCCCGACTCGTACGAACTAGGCTTAAAGGACTGAAGAGTGTGCTGCAGGCGCTCGACGTCTGCGTTAACCGTCCGTTCAAAATGGAATTTCACCGATGCTACTTGGAATGAATGGCTGGAGGCCACCATGAGAAGACCCCAACAAGACTGCTGAAGCGGGCATCGCTCCAACAAGTGTGTGCATGGATTTTGAGTGCGTGGCGTGCCGCTTCACTTGAAATAGTCGCGAAAAACTTCATGGTGACTGGAATTTCGAAATGTATGAACGGTACTGAGGATGATTGTCTCAGGGAGGACGCTGAGGCTGAGGCGAGCTCTTTCGAGACTAGGACAGCGATAGTGGAATAGTAATAAAAACATTCCTGGCATGTCATTTGTGACTCTCTTGCACTCTGCTACTGTTGCAGCTGTCATCCACCTGATTCGTGTAAGAGCCGCACCAAGGAAAAATTTCGAAAAAGTAAGTGCGGCCCTTACACGAGTATATACGGTATTTACCAATACACTCAAACCTTAATATAATGAACCCGGATATAAAGAAATATCGGTTATAACGAAGTAAATGAAGAATAATCTTGCAATTGATACAGTGTTAGGAATATACCTTTATAACGAATTTTTGAATATAACAAACTTAATTTAGTGTAAGATGCAACTTTGTTATAATGAGGTTTGACTGTATGTCTAATCATGTATAGTAAACAGAATGCACCTTCCTAGTACATGCATATGTAAGATTTTGAAAAAATAAATGCTGCTTTTGTCATAGAGGCCTTCACACTTTCCGTGACTAGCTTGAATAGCCTCTAGATATATAACAAAGCTTATTGTTTACACTTGTACTAACCAGTAGGTTACAATCCGTCTTGTTTTGATATATGTTACAGCATCTGTGTGGAGCACATTTCCAGAGACATCATTCAGCAGCATTAGAAAGGTCGTGAAAAAATGGTTACCCAAGGCAAATGATAAGGATGGAGGCCGCAGTGAGACTCAACCGAAGCCATCAAAATTAGTCTTTTCTTTTTTGTTTTTCTAGTCATACATATGCAATTCCACCTGCACAGTGCTATACCTGTATTGTCACATTGATTTTTCTTGAGTGCAAGGCACCAGAAACATACATTTAACTGGTTAATTTATTTACTCCCTGGAGTGAACTTTCTGAATTTTCAATAATTAACATTTAATTATTTAGTGCTATAGCCAAGAAGGTCTTGTAAATTTTTAAAGTGGCTAGCCATTCGTTATCTTAATACCAGTTTATAAATATTTACTCAACATTCAGTACCTGCTTCATATTCAGCTATTTCCCGATTTTGTTGCTCTCTGTAAGCATGTTCAATAAATTTTAAAAAATCAACTCTTGTGACAATTTGTCGGCAAAGCACTTTCTAATGCGCTACAAGACAAACGTGCACATAACATAGACTAAGTGTTTTTTTTTTTCTCGTGTAAATTTTCCATAAATCTCTTGTGCCAGTTATACCAGCATATACAGTGAAACCTCGGTGATACGATCACAGCTCATGCAAATTTCGGGGTGAAACGAATTTTTCTTTGGTCCCGGCCAAGGCCCATTGGCCTGCAATGTAATGGAGTAAGGTTGTTGCGAACCCATTTTCACCCTGCGCCGTTTGATACAAACTTACGCTACCGCCCAGGTACGAAGAGGTGCTGTCCCCGCTGTCGCGGAAGACGTGCCAAGTGCGTGCGGCGCGGGACGCAAGCGCGGCCATGCGCGCCACAACGCCAAATCGTCAGAATCACGGTTTACATGGCCTCCGAGATTGTGTGCGCGAATCTTCGAGGTTCTAATGTGCCTCCGTGTGCCTTCGCGTTTAGATTACAGAGGGCATTGCCGCCATGCTTTTTTTTTGCTAACGCGTCGACGCGGGCTGCTGTCGCTGTAGTGTGCTTACACGTGCCTGCTTCGTTCATCAGACATCCTATGGAAGGTGGACGAGGACCGAAAGAAGGCAAGGGTGGTCTTGGCGAAGGAGTCAGGCCTCACAACGTCAACATGCGCGACTGTTGAGGTTGCACTTGTGCGGGCACACCCGTAAATCTCCCCAAAAAATATCCCTAACACCTCCGCGATAACAAAACCCTAACATAGGACCGTGGTTCTGAAATTTTGTAGCCTTGGTCTATCGCTTGAAGCTCTTTTTTCGTTACTGACTCTTTAATTATTGACTGCAGGAGACATGTTGTATTGATGGTATTAGAGCCTATCAACAGGAATGGCATTTAGTTGGGACCAATTTAATGAATTGCAGTTTTGAGATATGCGTTCAAGTGTGCGGTGAAAATTTTACTGGCTCTGACTTCGTGTGTCTCGAAACTGGTGCTACAGTTACAAAAGTTGTCACTATCGAATATGTCCTGCTTGGCAATGTGTATTAATTTTGCCTATTAAACATGTGCTTAAACCATTACAATGAATGTGATTTTTTATAAAAATTAATGCTTCTGAACTAGCGACTTATCCTTAATATGCATTGTTCACCAATTAAGGTAAGCAATTCGAAGAAGCGGATTCGGTGCATGTCAGCAAATCAAAGCCTAGATGTAAATACTGGAAAAGGAACGCTGGTCGTGTGGAAGCCATGCTATGGCCGTTGGGCGAAGGTCATCGGCCTGTTCGGGGCCAAGCGTAGCCACAATAATGTAACTGGCAGCCGTAACTTTGGCCAGATGCTGACTGCTGACTACGTGCCGGTGGTCGGCAAATGGGCTGGCCACTTGCAAAAACCAAGCCCGGCCCGACCCAGGTGGCTGCGATCGGCGTATCGTCCGTTTAATTGGCAGTGGGCGTCAGCCCACTTTTCCGTCGAGCTCACTGTTTTGCTTGGGTAGGAGCCAGCAAAGGTGTTATTTTACAGCCGGTGACCGCCACTTAGTCGTGTGCTCATGGCCGTGACCGATAAGTCGACTGTACACATGGGCAGAGAAAAACAATCTGCGTGGCCTCGCCTTACAGGGAAGTTGGAAGTTTCGTGGGTGCATTACCGGTTTGCGGTGGGTCAACGCAACCTGGCAGCGGAAGCGTATCGTCAGAGTCTGGCTCTTTCAGATTTGGCTCAAAACCGGATATGACGTGCACTTAGAGAGGTATACGCTGCTCCTAGATAGGTACTGCTGTAACTAGGAAACGATCCGACGATTCCTCGGCGTTGTCCCCAGACAACCAGCCAGCCCAGCAAGCTGCCAGTGCTGCCAGCACCCTCGATACCCTGCCAGCCTTGCGTTGAATGTAGCTATGCCTTCTTTGCGCGGCCTGGTGATAGGCAAAAAGCCAGGTAAAATTCATGTGCAGGAGTCGCCTTCCCTTGAAGACGTCCGTGGAGACCTGCACGTTTAGTTTCAGTGGATTTAACGCTGTGCGCCCGGCTGAGGCAGTCTCAACAATGGGCTTCCAGCACATGGATTTTGCCGTTCTGTATGTTGGTGGCAACGACCTTAGCCATGCTAACGTGGTGCCTCAGGAGTTTTGCGACAATATCAGGGTAAGTATTCAGAAATCATCAAATGTTTGGCGCCAGTCGCTATCGGTTGTATTTTCTTTACATTTTAGGAGTTGGTTTTACAACTGCAACATCATGTGGCCCCCGCGGTGTACGTGTTCAAGGTGCTCCAACGCTGTCAACGCCCTGAGGACACCGATGCAGTGCGCAATACACAGATAGCGTGCTTGCTTAACCGTAAGCTGATGGCTACGTTTAAGCGCCTGCCATGTGTTCGCACCCTGAACGCAGAGGTAAGTTTACGCCGCCATGCTGGTGCGTACCGCTGAGGCGCTAATACTAAGCGGTCTTAGTTTACCCAGCCAGCCCAGCAAGCTGCCAGTGCTTCCAGCAGCCTCGATACCCCGCCGGCCTTGTGTTGAATGTAGCTATGCCTTCTTTGCGCGATGTGGTGATAGGCGACAGCCAGGTAAAATTTATGTGCAGGAGTTGCCTTCCCTTGAAGATGTCCGTGGAGACCTGCACGTTTAGTTTCAGTGGATTTAACGCTGTGCGCCTGGCTGAGGCCGTCTCAACAATGGGCTTCCAGCAGGTGGATTTTGCTGTTCTGTATGGTGGTGCCAACGACCTTAGCCATGCTAGCGTGGTGCCTCAGGAGATATGCGACAATATCAGGGTACGTATTCAGAAGGTATCAAATGCTTGGCGCCAGTCGCTAGCGGTTGTGTTTTCTCCACATTTTAGGAGGTGGTTTTACAACTGCAACACGATGTGGCTCCCGCGGTGTACGTGTTCAAGGTGCTCCAACGCTGTTACAGCCCTGAGGACACTGATGCGGTGCGCAATACACAGATAGTGTGCTTGCTTAACCGTAAGCCGACAGCATCGTTTAAGCGCGCCTGCCATGTGTTTGCACCCTGAATGCTGAGGTAAGTTTACGCCGCCATGCTGGTGCGTAGGCACTAATACTAAGCGGTTTTGGTTTACCCAGCCAGCCCAGCAAGCTGCCAGTGCTTCCAGCAGACTCGATACCCTGCCGGCCTTGCGTTGAATGTAGCTATGCCTTCTTTGCGCGGCGTGGTGATAGGCGACAGCCAGGTAAAATTCATGTGCAGGAGTTGCCTTCCCTTGAAGATGTCCGTGGAGACCTGCACGTTTAGTTTCAGTGGATTTAACGCTGTGCGCCCGGCTGAGGCAGTCTCAACAATGGGCTTCCAGCAGGTGGGTTTTGCCGTTCTGTATGTTGGTGGCAACGACCTTAGCCATGCTAACGTGGTGCCTCAGGAGATATGCGACAATATCAGGGTAAGTATTCAGAAATCATCAAATGCTTGGCGCCAGTCGCTAGCGGTTGTATTTTCTTCACATTTTAGGAGGTGGTTTTAAAACTGCAACACGATGTGGCTCCCGCGGTGTACGTGTTCAAGGTGCTCCAACGCTGTTACAGCCCTGAGGACACCGATGCGGTGCGCAATACACAGATAGCGTGCTTGCTTAGCCGTAAGCTGACGGCTACGTTTAAGCGCCTGCCATGTGTTCGCACCCTGAACGCAGAGGTAAGTTTACGCCGCCATGCTGGTGCGTACCGCTGAGGTGCTAATACTAAGCGGTCTTAGTTTACCCAGCCAGCCCAGCAAGCTGCCATTGCTTCCAGCAAAATTTATGTGCAGGAGTTTCCTTCCCTTGAAGATGTCCGTGGAGACCTGCACGTTTAGTTTCAGTGGATTTAACGCTGTGCGCCTGGCTGAGGCAGTCTCAACAATGGGCTTCCAGCAGGTGGATTTTGCCGTTCTGTATGTTGGCGGCAACGACCTTAGCCATGCTAGCGTGGTGCCTCAGGAGATATGCGACAATATCAGGGTACGTATTCAGAAAGTATCAAATGCTTGGCGCCAGTCGCTAGTGGTTGTGTTTTCTCCACATTTTAGGAGGTGGTTTTACAACTGCAACACGATGTGGCTCCCGCGGTGTACGTGTTCAAGGTGCTCCAACGCTGTTACAGCCCTGAGGACACTGATGCGGTGCGCAATACACAGATAGTGTGCTTGCTTAACCGTAAGCCGACAGCATCGTTTAAGCGCGCCTGCCATGTGTTTGCACCCTGAATGCTGAGGTAAGTTTACGCCGCCATGCTGGTGCGTAGGCACTAATACTAAGCGGTTTTGGTTTACCCAGCCAGCCCAGCAAGCTGCCAGTGCTTCCAGCAGACTCGATACCCTGCCGGCCTTGCGTTGAATGTAGCTATGCCTTCTTTGCGCGGCGTGGTGATAGGCGACAGCCAGGTAAAATTCATGTGCAGGAGTTGCCTTCCCTTGAAGATGTCCGTGGAGACCTGCACGTTTAGTTTCAGTGGATTTAACGCTGTGCGCCCGGCTGAGGCAGTCTCAACAATGGGCTTCCAGCAGGTGGGTTTTGCCGTTCTGTATGTTGGTGGCAACGACCTTAGCCATGCTAACGTGGTGCCTCAGGAGATATGCGACAATATCAGGGTAAGTATTCAGAAATCATCAAATGCTTGGCGCCAGTCGCTAGCGGTTGTATTTTCTTCACATTTTAGGAGGTGGTTTTAAAACTGCAACACGATGTGGCTCCCGCGGTGTACGTGTTCAAGGTGCTCCAACGCTGTTACAGCCCTGAGGACACCGATGCGGTGCGCAATACACAGATAGCGTGCTTGCTTAGCCGTAAGCTGACGGCTACGTTTAAGCGCCTGCCATGTGTTCGCACCCTGAACGCAGAGGTAAGTTTACGCCGCCATGCTGGTGCGTACCGCTGAGGTGCTAATACTAAGCGGTCTTAGTTTACCCAGCCAGCCCAGCAAGCTGCCATTGCTTCCAGCAAAATTTATGTGCAGGAGTTTCCTTCCCTTGAAGATGTCCGTGGAGACCTGCACGTTTAGTTTCAGTGGATTTAACGCTGTGCGCCTGGCTGAGGCAGTCTCAACAATGGGCTTCCAGCAGGTGGATTTTGCCGTTCTGTATGTTGGCGGCAACGACCTTAGCCATGCTAGCGTGGTGCCTCAGGAGATATGCGACAATATCAGGGTACGTATTCAGAAAGTATCAAATGCTTGGCGCCAGTCGCTAGTGGTTGTGTTTTCTCCACATTTTAGGAGGTGGTTTTACAACTGCAACACGATGTGGCTCCCGCGGTGTACGTGTTCAAGGTGCTCCAACGCTGTTACAGCCCTGAGGACACCTATGCGGTGCGCAATACACAGATAGCGTGCTCGCTTAACCGTAAGCCGACAGCATCGTTTAAGCGCGCCTGCCATGTGTTCGCACCCTGAACGCAGAGGTAAGTTTACGCCACCATGCTGGTGCGTAGGCACTAATACTAAGCGGTTTTGGTTTACCCAGCCAGCCCAGCAAGCTGCCAGTGCTTCCAGTAGACTCGATACCCTGCCGGCCTTACGTTGAATGTAGCTATGCCTTCTTTGCGCGGCGTGGTGATAGGCGACAGCCAGGTAAAATTCATGTGCAGGAGTTGCCTTCCCTTGAAGATGTCCGTGGAGACCTGCACGTTTAGTTTCAGTGGATTTAACGCTGTGCGCCCGGCTGAGGCAGTCTCAACAATGGGCTTCCAGCAGGTGGGTTTTGCCATTCTGTATGTTGGTGGCAACGACCTTAGCCATGCTAACGTGGTGCCTCAGGAGATATGCGACAATATCACGGTAAGTATTCAGAAATCATCAAATGTTTGGCGCCAGTCGCTAGCGGTCGTATTTTCTTCACATTTTAGGAGGTGGTTTTACAACTGCAACACGATGTGGCTCCCGCGGTGTACGTGTTCAAGGTGCTCCAACGCTGTTACAGCCCTGAGGACACCGATGCGGTGCGCAATACACAGATAGCGTGCTCGCTTAACCGTAAGCCGACAGCATCGTTTAAGCGCGCCTGCCATGTGTTTGCACCCTGAATGCTGAGGTAAGTTTACGCCGCCATGCTGGTGCGTAGGCACTAATACTAAGCGGTTTTGGTTTACCCAGCCAGCCCAGCAAGCTGCCAGTGCTTCCAGCAGACTCGATACCCTGCCGGCCTTGCGTTGAATGTAGCTATGCCTTCTTTGCGCGGCGTGGTGATAGGCGACAGCCAGGTAAAATTCATGTGCAGGAGTTGCCTTCCCTTGAAGATGTCCGTGGAGACCTGCACGTTTAGTTTCAGTGGATTTAACACTGTGCGCCCGGCTGAGGCAGTCTCAACAATGGGCTTCCAGCAGGTGGGTCTTGCCGTTCTGTATGTTGGTGGCAACGACCTTAGCCATGCTAACGTGGTGCCTCAGGAGATATGCGACAATATCAGGGTAAGTATTCAGAAATCATCAAATGCTTGGCGCCAGTCGCTAGCGGTTGTATTTTCTTCACATTTTAGGAGGTGGTTTTACAACTGCAACACGATGTGGCTCCCGCGGTGTACGTGTTCAAGGTGCTCCAACGCTGTTACAGCCCTGAGGACACCGATGCGGTGCGCAATACACAGATAGCGTGCTTGCTTAGCCGTAAGCTGACGGCTACGTTTAAGCGCCTGCCATGTGTTCGCACCCTGAACGCAGAGGTAAGTTTACGCCGCCATGCTGGTGCGTACCGCTGAGGTGCTAATACTAAGCGGTCTTAGTTTACCCAGCCAGCCCAGCAAGCTGCCACTGCTTCCAGCAAAATTTATGTGCAGGAGTTTCCTTCCCTTCAAGATGTCCGTGGAGACCTGCACGTTTAGTTTCAGTGGATTTAACGCTGTGCGCCCGGCTGAGGCAGTCTCAACAATGGGCTTCCAGCAGGTGGGTTTTGCCATTCTGTATGTTGGTGGCAACGACCTTAGCCATGCTAACGTGGTGCCTCAGGAGATATGCGACACTATCAGGGTAAGTATTCAGAAATCATCAAATGTTTGGCGCCAGTCGCTAGCGGTTGTATTTTCTTCACATTTTAGGAGGTGGTTTTACAACTGCAACACGATGTGGCTCCCGCGGTGTACGTGTTCAAGGTGCTCCAACGCTGTTACAGCCCTGAGGACACCGATGCGGTGCGCAATACACAGATAGCGTGCTTGCTTAACCGTAAGCCGACAGCATCGTTTAAGCGCTCCTGCCATGTGTTTGCACCCTGAATGCTGAGGTAAGTTTACGCCGCCATGCTGGTGCGTAGGTGCTAATACTAAGCGGTTTTGGTTTACCCAGCCAGCCCAGCAAGCTGCCAGTGCTTCCAGCAGACTCGATACCCTGCCGGCCTTGCGTTGAATGTAGCTATGCCTTCTTTGCACGGCGTGGTGATAGGCGACAGCCAGGTAAAATTCATGAGCATGAGTTGCCTTCCCTTGAAGATGTCCGTGGAGACCTGCACGTTTATTTCAGTGGATTTAACGCTGTGCGCCTGGCTGAGGCCGTCTCAACAATGGGCTTCCAGCAGGTGGGTTTTGCCGTTCTGTATGTTGGTGGCAACGACCTTAGCCGTGCTAACGTGGTGCCTCAGGAGTTTTGCGACAATATCAGGGTACGTATTCAGAAAGTATCAAATGCTTGGCGCCAGTCGCTAGCGGTTGTGTTTTCTTCACATTTTAGGAGGTGGTTTTACAACTGCAACACGATGTGGCTCCCGCGGTGTACGTGTTCAAGGTGCTCCAACGCTGTTAACGCCCTGAGGACACCGATGCAGTGCGCAATACACAGATAGCGTGCTTGCTTAACCGTAAGCCGACAGCATCGTTTAAGCGCGCCTGCCATGTGTTTGCACCCTGAATGCTGAGGTAAGTTTACGCCGCCATGCTGGTGCGTAGGCGCTAATACTAAGCGGTTTTGGTTTACCCAGCCAGCCCAGCAAGCTGCCAGTGCTTCCAGCAGACTCGATACCCTGCCGGCTTTGCGTTGAATGTAGCTATGCCTTCTTTACGCGGCGTGGTGATAGGCGACAGCCAGGTAAAATTCATGTGCAGGAGTTGCCTTCCCTTGAAGATGTCCGTGGAGACCTGCACGTTTAGTTTCAGTGGATTTAACGCTGTGCACCCGGCTGAGGCAGTCTCAACAATGGGCTTCCAGCAGGTGAGTTTTGCCGTTCTGTATGTTGGTGGCAACGACCTTAGCCATGCTAACGTGGTGCCTCAGGAGTTTTGCGACAATATCAGGGTAAGTATTCAGAAATCATCAAATGTTTGGCGCGAGTCGCTAACGGTTGTATTTTCTTTACATTTTAGGAGTTGGTTTTACAACTGCAACATCATGTGGCCCCCGCGGTGTACGTGTTCAAGGTGCTCCAACGCTGTTACAGCCCTGAGGACACCGATGCGGTGCGCAATACACAGAAAGCGTGCTTGCTTAATCGTAAGCTGACGGCTACGTTTAAGCGCCTGCCATGTGTTCGCACCCTGAACGCCGAGGTAAGTTTACGCCGCCATGCTGGTGCGCACCGCTGAGGCGCTAATACTAAGCGGTCTTGATTTCTGTACTTTAAGCAGGGTAATGTCGTGGTCGGCACACAGTTTTTTTAAAAACCTTTTAGTCGCTCTAGTTGCTCATTGCTTGCAGTGAAGTGATGAGATAGAGGTCTTGTGGATTAAAAAGCTCGCCACGATCTGCACTGCCTAAAGACCCGATTAAAGCGCTATTTCGATGGGTACCATCCGCACCGCATTCTAAGGAAGTTCGAAATGTAGTTTTAAGAGCTCCAAGCAATTTTCGCTCGTGTCTGTGGATTCACCTGAAATACCTGACTGTTTATTGACAAGGCGTTCAGACGATGTTGAGATGCTGGAAAAATAGCGAAATGAAGGTGCTGGTACGAAGCAAGTTAAGCAAATACAGTAAAAATGTAAAACCTGCATATACTGCTTCTAGTGATCTTGCATGTGGCCATTATATGCAGAGTGGAGAACGAGCGTGCAGCACTCTGAATTAACGCTTTTCAGCTAGGTACCTGACCGACGACGAAATTCAAGCTCTTTTGGACCAAAGCGACGCGGAGTTGTCAGAATCTGAAGACGCAGATCTCGACAGTGAAGATGAGCTAGAAGAAGAAATATCAGTCCACGAAAGTGACGACGACACTATTGCTGATGAAGAACCATCTGGCCAAAGAAAGCTACTCTGGAAGACAAAACCGCATGTCCTTTCTTGCTGTTATATTGTGTTATATTTTTTCGAAAATGACGTGCGAAAAGCGTGTAAAGTGCAAGGACACAATACTGAGAAACTTTTTTTTTTTTTTTTTTGCATTTTCTGCGGGAACAGATTTGTAAGCCTTCAAGTTGAAGATGAGCAGGCGACTATGGCTGGTAGCGAACCGAAGACTTTGTACCAGTATTTTTCGCAGTACTATGGGGATCAATTTTGTGAAGAATGCGCCTTCCAAACAAACTTGTACTCGGTACAAGAAAGGTCTGGCCGGTCTCTCAAAACTGAGGCTGAAGAATTGAAAGTGTTTGCTGGGATACACATCCTAATGGGAATTCTACAGCTACCCCAGGTGCGGATTTATTGGTTGCGCATAGTTAGCGTGGATATCCTTTCAAAGGCGATGCCACGTAACCGATTTTTTTATCTGCGGAACAACCTGCCCTTTGCTGACAAAAGTGATGACAAAAGCCCTTTGCTGACAAAACTGAAGAGAAAACGCAAGAAAACAGGCTGTTTCTCGTGGATCCAATTGTCAGTCATTTCAGAGAAGCCTGTTTGATGTTGCTGCGCTCGCAAAATGTGTGTGTTGACGAGCAGATAATTTCTTTTTCGGGAAGATGTCCTTTTCGGCAGTACGTGCCAAGTAAGCCGAACCTTCTTGGCCTAAAAAATTTTGTGATGGCAGCAGCTGACGGCCTTGTCCTTGACTTTCTCATTTATTTAGAAATTTAACAGCGCAAAGAACGTTTAGGAAGGGACGAGACAACAGAGGCAAAGAGCGCTCTTTGCCTCTGTTGTCTCGTCCCTTCCTAAACGTTCTTTGCGCTGTTAAATTTCTAAATGAATCCACACCAACTTGCCCAAGCGTCAACCCTTTTAAGCTACTTTTCTCATTTATGTTGGGAAAGGTACTGTCCGTGAGGATGATAAAAAACAGCTCGGCATGGGAGCCAGCGTTGTGAAAAAGCTTGTGGAGACGGTCAGAAGGTCTGACCCAATGTTTGTTTTTACTGACAGATATTTTACTGGCTTCAAGCTTGGAGACTACCTCCTTGAGAAAAAGATGTTCCTCACAGGTACTGTGATGGTGAACTAGCCGGCGTGGCGGCAACAATGCCTCAAGACAAGTCTATGCAACGAGGACAATCACACTGCAAAGTTCGCACGGATGAAAAGATGTGCGTCGTAAAGTGGAAGGACACCAAATCGGTCCTTCTCCTTTCCAGTGCATTTGGCACTGAGCCGGAAGGCAAATGTAGGAGATGGGCAAAAGATGAAAAGAAGAAAGTTGACGTGACGCAGCCAGACGTGGTCAAGAAATACAACGCAAACATGGGTGGAGTCAACCTAATCGATCACTATATCTCATACTATCAAATTTCTCTCCGAACGCGCAAGTGGACTGTACGAGTTTTTGCACATTTTTTGGACCTCGCATGCTGCAACAGTTGGATTGAATACCAGAGAGACTGCGAAAGGGCGCTGACCCCCAAAAAAGAAAGACTTGACCTTCTAGAATTCAAATCTAACATAGCCAACGTACTCATCAAAGCTGACACTGGAAGGCAGCTAAGATCAAGCCAGAGTTCAGAGATTGAAGAGCAGCCACCACAGAGTGCAGTGAAGCGGAGCAGGATTACCCCACTTCCACCTGATGAGGTGCGGTTCGACCAGGTTGGACACTTCCCTCAACATGAAAAGCTTTCATTTCAAATGAAGTGCCGTTACCCCGGATGTGGTGGAAAATCAAGGGTTAGATGCCTGAAATGCGATGTCTTCCTGTGTTTGCAGAATCTCAACTGCTTCCCCGCGTTTCACACGCATTGAGACCCACAATACCCAAGCGAGGCGGGTACCATCAAATTTTGATACGATCGTTTAATTTCCTGCACTTGTAAGTTTTCTGTGTTCATTTCTATGGGCAGGACGCCAAATAAAAGACTTTCACATATTTCTTTTCATTTGTGCCTTCTTGGGACTGAAGAGGTTAATACACCACAGTTTTCCCAACTGCACTAATTTTTTGCTCCTACAGCATGTTCCTGAATTCTTCAAAAGAGCCACAACGTGGACTCTTCGCATATGATGAGTACCATGTGAACAGAGGCCAAGGAATCGATCAGCTGGCCAAAATCATCGTCAGTGCTCTTGCGTGTGTCGTTGGGCCTGGAATCGGGTCATTTGGACGCAGCGAGTCAGGTGGCTGCTACAGGGTACTGAAGTGCAGCCACTGCACTTGTAATTTTTCTGCGTTCATTTCTATGGGCAGGACGCCAAATAAAAGACTTTCACATATTTCTTTTCATCTTTGCCTTCTTGGGACTGAAGAGGTTAATACACCACAGTTTTCCCCAACTGCACTAATTTTTTGCTCCTACAGCATCAGTTTCTGAATTCTTCAAAAGAGCCACAACGTGGACTCTTCGCATATGATGAGTACCATGTGAACAGAGGCCAAGGAATCGATCAGCTGGCCAAAATCATCGTCAGTGCTCTTGCTTGTGTCGTTGGGCCTGGAATTGGGTCATTTGGACGCAGCGAGTCAGGTGGCTGCTACAGGGTACTGAAGTGCAGCCACTGCAGCGTGAAGGGCCACCAGTCCCGCGAGTGTTCCAAATTCCTTCACCTATCTTCCCACCATGGACCAAGACCGCTTTAGATTATCTTAATGTGTGAAGCAGCACACAAAAACAAGACATGAAAGGAAGAATATGATTCAGCAGGCCAACCACTGCACTTGCAGCCAGCTTATTTTGAAGGAGGAAAATAGGCGGGGGTAATACACATACCGTATTTACACGAATGTAAGTCGACTCCAATGTAAGTCAACCCCCCCCCCCCAAAAATCGCTCGGCAAAAAAAAAAAGCTCTAGTTTTGGTTTCGATTCTAAGTCGACCCCCCCAACATTGGATTGTCAAATTTGAAAAAATGGGTCGACCTATATTCGTGTAAATACGGTATGCTCAAGTACACCACATCCAGCTACGGCCATACGCAGCCGACTGAAGTCAAGTCATATTGACTATGCAGAAGATTCAATTCATCCAACGAACAATGTATTTTTTTTCTCTTTTGGCCACAAGTTGACACAGCTAGCATTCAAAAATTGCGTACACAAACGCAGCTACCACCCCTGAAGGGGATATAAAAGTGTTGTGGCATGATTCATGGCCAAAATTTCATATATTGGCAGAAAATCGGACAAAGATTTGGGGTATCTACTACAAAATAAGGGACAGAAAGTGGTCAAATGGCTCGTGTACATGAAGAGGTCAGACTCCAAGACACAATTTTTCACAATGCAACAAGAGCAAGTCGTGTTCCGCAGCTAGAAATGAGGTCCACCAGAAGTCCTTGCACTATGACGGTGTCAACTCCCCCAAATTTCAGTACTTTAGAACATGCTTTTGGGTACTTTGTGAATGCCTCAATGTACCACTCTGCTTTAGCACTTTCACAAGAGAAACTTGTTGAACAGCATGGAAATTCGTGCCCTCATGAGACGATGGGACAGTGTTTTCTCACTTTTCAAAAATACCTTACATGTACACATCGTGGGTTAGAGACTGGGTCCAAGCTAGTTGGTATAGTGACATATTGAAACAGGAGAGCACATCAAGAGAGGCACGGTGAAAACAACACACGAAGCGCTGCTTCCAGTAACATCGAGTGCTTCAGAAAAAAAGACTATAAAAAAAAATAAAATAAAAGTAAACTTTCGTGTGCGTTTTTGCAAAACCGATTACTTTTATTGTTGTTCTTACTTTCTTACTTTATTGTTGTGTTACTTACTGACTTGTGTTGTGTTACTAACACCACAAACATCGCATTTCATGGGCTTATTGACTTCTACGTCCACTTTATGGACGTTCCTGACGTGCCGCAGCATGTTTTTCCTCTGGGTGAACATCATACTGCAAATCTCACAAGAACGGCTTTCATCACCACTGACAGCTCGATCACAGTTAACCAGAGTGAGCAAGCACGGACATAGCTGCAAGCACCTGTATTTGCAAGTTTTCTTGTGTCATTGTAATCCTAATAGGCATGGCATCAACCCACGACGACACCAACGACATCACGACACGTGTGCTGAGGAGAAAATGACTCTAGGGAGGAACTTCATCGAGCACGTGTCATGCTAGGCACCCTGTGGCAACACGAGGAAAATGCAGGACTGACTTAGGGAAAAAAACACGAAAATGACGTCATAGCGTCAGGTCATATGGGTGACATAGCAGCAACGTCATTCATTGTTCGCGGTGGGAGCCGGACTCCAGCGATACGCTCGTCTGGCAGCTAGGAGCCCGCAAACAGGCCATAGTACAGCCAGCATCTGCCACACAGTGGTGTGGCCCCAGTCGTGACAGATAAGTTGCGTAGCCATATAAAAAAAAAAAAAAAAAGGAAAAAGAAAACAAGACACCATGCTTCATCAAAGTATTTTCAATTGCGAATTTCATTATTTGCCTCAGTTTGCACACGCAAGCACATAGTGCAGCTAAACTCGGCGGTGACAGTTTAATGATATGGGCACTTACCTGTGCTTAGTTTCCGTAGGGTGCTTTCACAATCTCTCAGAACACGCTTATGGATCCGAACATTCAAACATGAGAGGGGACGATGCGTTTCAGGAACCAAGCTGAAGCTCCAAAATGTTGATTTGTCCGTGACACAGCCATTCATGCTTACAGAAGTCGTACGGAATCTATAGATGCCTGTACTCGCACCTGAAAAATGGGAAAAAAAAGCGCCGGTCTTTTTCTGTGCCAAAACAACCATCAGATTAGATTAAAGAATAGTGGGGTGTTCTGCATTAATTTTGACTAGCTGAGATTCTGAAATGTTCTTATAAATATAACACGTGAGAGTTCTTGCATTTTGCACAAAAAGAAATGCTGCTGTAATGAAGTTAATTATTAAACCCTTGTGGCTAGCAACAGTGAAGGGAGGGGGGGGGTGTTAGGAAAATACACATTGAACAAAATATCTGAAAAAATTGAGATGCCATAGCAAATTGAGTTATACAGTAATACAAATAATAAAAAGTAGGCGCATACACGATACATTTTTGAGTATGCACTGTTCTTATCAACTGAAGTCAACCTCATTGGTATGACACCCAAACCTTGCCACGAGCAAGGTTTCTTAGCAGCTGTAAAGTCAACCGCAACCATCCTGACATTCCCGCAATGCCCGAGCATGATTTTGCTGCTTTAAAGTATTTTGGTTTAAACGAGGGCAGGGGTGCAACAGCCGAAATAGAATTTGGAGCAATTTTTGGAGCAGCAAAATGTTACTTTTGGAGCACTAAAGTCCAAATTTGGAGCAGGTTACGAGGAAAGAAACATGCATTTTTTATCACGAAAGACCAAATTTGGAGCAGTATAAAAAAGGCTTACTTTAAAAAAAAAAATAGATGTACAAACCATTCAACATGACCTAAATCGTGCAGAGTGAACATGAGCACTGCTATTTCAATAAAAGTTGTATTTTGAACCACCCCACTGAACAAACAATGATAAAGTCCACATTAGCATTTGCCGCACCAGTGAAATCCTTTGACAGACCCTGCGAATTCAAATGTGGATCTGTCAAGCTGGCAACCTTGAAATTCAGGGGATTCGTAAAACTGAGGAGCAGGGGTGGCGAAAAAAAAAAAAAAAACTGGCGCAAAGCTTTGTTAGTTTTTTTTTTTAGCGCTGCAGAAATGTCATATACTACTCCAAATGATTGCCAGTAACTTTTTTAGGCGTCAGCGACCATACTAGTACTCACAATTATGTGGCGTATACACGCATGAGTAATTGAACAAAATGTACTGTCCCGTGACGAGTGCTAACAGCCCCCTCCAAATCTTAATACGCTTTTCCGCGGGGCACCGGTGTACTGCGACGAAGGTGGCTTTAACAGCGTTCTGCCCGGGTTGGAACAAGGCCAGGAAATTTTCAAACACCGCTACAGGCCCCCCCCCACCTTTTTTTTTTTTCCGATGGGGCTAGGTTTAGGGCACAACTCGGCTCGCTTGCAAGGCGCGTGTGACCAGATAAAGTAACAACGGCGCGTGCCCGTTGGCCCGGCGTCGGCACCGCATACTTCAAGACAGAAAAATGTTTTATGTGCCGTTGCTATGGCAACCAACGTGGTCGCTGGCAACGCCGCTGTTCGCAGCACGTAGAGTTTGTTCCCGCGCAGAAAACGCGGCATACGCTTCCAGCTTTAGTTGCTAACATGCCATAGCCGCGTTTGCTGACTAGGAAATTCATATTTCCCGCGAAGCATTAGTGGCTACGCTAACGCATTTTTGTCTTGGAGTTGAGTCGTCCCGCCGATAGGTATCCGCTGCAGTCAGTGGACCGATGGGTGCGCGGCGTTATTACTTTATCTGGTCGATCGCGTCTCGCGAGTGTCTTGACGTAATGAGTATATATCTTACACAGTGGTTTAGGGTTAGGGTCTACCGCGTGGATTGACTGATGACGCAAACTGCAGGTGGTCAACGTGGCCTCTATTTCTCGCTGAAATTGGCGCAACTGAGAAAATTTTGAGGCTGGTCGGGCATTTTGGCGCAGCGTGGCGCAATTTCCGCCAATTTCATGGTTTTGGCGCAGCTCGGCGCAAAAATGGGGGAATTGTATCAATTTGGCGCAATTGGCGCAGCTGTTGCACCCCTGCGAGGGACACCTGCACCTCAGCATGGCTCACTTTTTGACACGAAGCTCTCTGAAAAAGAAAGGTACGGGACCACGGGCAACAGTGGTCTCGCCGACCCAGTTGTTAGCAAAACCTTGACAACTTTTAGGCACATTTCATCTCCAATTGAAGTGACTCACAAAATTTTGGTCGATTCATCCATAAGGTTTTTAGATATGAGAATATTTTTTTAGACTAACCATATGTGCTGGCAGTACGAGCCTCGGGCGAATATACCACTGCTAGCCTTCAGCTCCTGTCATTCTAAGCTTGTTAAGCGTAGTGTGATAACAGCATGAACTGAGTGGACCAGTGTGTACTGCGCATGTCTTGTGTTAGAACCATCGCCACCAAGTGAATCGATAAGCAACCCACCGTACCTACATATACTCGTATTGTTTGTTCAATAAAGCATTCTTGCAAAAGCTGCTGCGGCGTCCACGTTGGTTACTACACTGGCGATGAGGCACGGTTGTGCCCATGCGGGAGGGGCGGTTCCGGCAGGATGGCCATCGGCGTTCGCATCAGTGAGTTTCACCTGAAGAGCAACTCTTCATGGGAAGACTACGTTGAGCGTATCGAGTTATGCTGCGCAGCTAACAAGCTCACAGAAGACGCCGACAAGAGGGCAGCGTTGCTGAGTTGCTGTGGGGAAGAGACCTACTCCCTGATAGCCACCCTCGTAAAGCCTCTTAGACCACCGAACGCCGACTATCAGTCCATCGCAGAGGCAGTGAAGAACCACATCAACCCGAAGCCCTCCGAGCTGTATGCAAGGTATGTCTTCTCCAAACGAGATCAGCACGACGGCGAGACAGTCACTGACTATGTTACAGCTTTGCGCAAGCTGGCCGAGAACTGTGGATTCAGCGACAAGCAACTACCGCTTGACATAATGCTCAGAGACCGGTTAGTTTTTTGGATTTCTGACAGCATAGTGCAGCAGCGCCTGTTGGCCGAGAAGAACCTGACCTTTGCGACAGCCTACGACCTGGCAGTCACAGCCGAATCTGCTGCAAAACATCAAAGAGCTATCGGAAGTCAACGTCAGGAAAGCCCAGATGTCACAGCCAAGGTGGGCACGCAACATCTGAAGAAAGGGCAAGAGGAAAAGGCTTCAGGCGCGCAGTCGGAACAACGGTGTTTCCGGTGCTCGGGCAACCACGCTGCTTATCGCTGCAAGTTTACAAGCGCAGTATGCTTTAACTGCTCTGGCAAAGGTCACATAGCCAAGGCGTGTCGGAAGGAAAAAGGTGGGCAGGTGAACGACCAGCTGGAAAGTACCGCAAGTTCAGCGCAAACTGAGTATGATGACTTGCGAAGTATTAGCCAAGTAACCAGCAGTTGTCCCAAGTTCATGGTTACCGTAAGCATTGGCGGAGAAATGGTACCGATGGAAGTGGATTCCGGAGCAGCTAGATCAATTATGAGCGAAAAGTCTTTCAGGAAACTGAAGGTGGCAACAAGCATTAAGCTAGAGGAAGCAGACGCACAGCTCGTAACTTGGACCAAGGAAGGACTAGACGTCATCGGAAAAGCTACACTTCCAGTCAAGTTTAAAGAGCAGGACTGCAAGCTGCCACTTCTCGTTGTAAGGAACGAAGGTAGCACACTTCTTGGCCGTGACTGGTTCAAAGCTTTGAACATCAGCGTTACTGGCCTTCACAGCATCAGCCAGAGTGCAGAAGCGGTTATCGAAAAATTTCCGGATGTTTTCGGCGAAACCTTTCCCGGCGCAGCCCTACCGCCAGTACACATTGAACTGAAGAACGACGCCCAACCAAAGTTTCTTAAATACCGCAGCATTCCTTTCGCTCTTAAAGGGCCACTAAACCACCTCCGATATTTTTCAAACATGTCAAGTAAACACGCGCATTGTGTGCAGAATGCCGTCGCGATGAACGATGCCACACGCGGCAGCGCTACAAGCCGCGGGCGCCACAAATTCCAAAAGACAATCGCTCCTCCTTTCCGAGCCCTTCCGGCCTCAGCGTGACGTCAGGGTGTGAATATCTGACGTCGAGTGCAAGCCATCTGCGATTGGTCACACACGAACTACGACTTCCGGTAAGTCAGCAATCAGCTGGCCGCGCTCCTCGTTGTTCGTTGTGTTTCCCGCGTGTACGGATCCATCATGTTGCCGATCCTTTGAAGGCGTGCGCGCAACACAGGGTCCATACTGGCACGATTCGACGGGCCGGCACGGCAGCAGCGGTTAGACAACAAGCACGCAGTCGACGGAGCACACGGAGTGCGGAGAGTCGCGGCAACCGGAAGTGACGGTGTTTCGAGCAGCGCGTCGGCGATGACGTATGCCTCGGTGAGAGGGCAAAGCGGCTTTGGGAGAGGATACCAATGGAGGGTAGCGATGGAAAGAGCGAAAGGGGGCGATCGCCGCGTTCCGATGATCAAACGCGTATAACTCCGCTATTATGGCACCGTTTCGAAAAATTCTCACGGCTCCGTGTTCGTTGTACACTCGTGCACAACTTCCCCACCAAAACTGAATTTCGACCTCTGGGTGGTTTAGTGGCCCTTTAAGGATGATGTCATCGTCGAGCTGGATAAACTAGAACGTCAGGGTGCTCTAGAGCCAACCCAGTATTCGGAATGGGCCACTCCTGTGGTGATTGTGCGAAAAAAGGACGGTTCGCTGAGAGTATGTGGTGACTACCGAAGCACAGTCAACCAAGCGGTAAGAAACAACGTTTACCCTTTACCTACTAGCAAAGAACTGTTCGCAAGGCTAGGAAAAGGCCGTATTTTTTCAAAAATTGACTTGATGCAGGCGTACCAGCAACTTGCGGTGGATGATTCTTCAGCAGATGTGCTCACTATCAACACAGTAAAGGGCCTGTACAAAGTGCGACGTTTGCCGTTCGGTGTGTCGGTGGCACCAGGATTATTTCAAAGAACAATGGATACATTGCTTGCAGGTTTACCGCAGGTGGCGGCCTACCTTGACGACATTCTGGTGGCAAGCGAAACGGCTGAGGAACATCACAAGGTCCTGAATGAGGTCTTCAACCAACTCTCGAAGACCCAACTGCGTGTTCAAGGTGCCAAGTGCCAGTTTTTCAAGGAGAGCCTGCAGTATTCGGGACACCGGATAGATGGAAGGGGCACCTACCCGTCGAAAAGCAAAGTCGAAGCCATTCATCAAGCACCTACACCACAGAACAAAGAGGAGCTTCAAGCCTTTCTAGGTATGGTGAACTTTTACAATCGCTTCCTAAAAGCCCGCTCTGAAGTCGCTGAAGTGTTATACCGCCTACTAGACAGTGACAGTACGTGGAAGTGGGGGTGAAGAGCAGCAGCGAGCTTTCGAAGGACTAAAGAAGCTGCTGACGTCAGAGTCACTTTTAGTGCACTACAATCCCGATGCACCATTAATTCTGTCTTGCGATGCATCCCCGGTGGGCGTGGGAGCTGTGTTGGCTCACAGAGGTGCTGAAGCGCTAGAGCAACCTGTTGCTTACGCGTCAAGAACCCTCACTAAGACGGAGCGTAACTACGCCCAGATTGACCGCAAAGCACTCGCCATTGTGTATGGCGTTCGTCATTTTCACCAGTACCTCTGCGGCCGGCAATTCATCATTTTTACCGACCACAAGCCACTTCTAGGCATCTTTCAACGAGATAAGCAGATCCCGGTAGTTCTGTCGCCGCGCATGTTGCGCTGGTCTTTATTGTTATCTGCTTATGAATACAAATTGGAGCATAGAAAGACGCAACATCATGGAAATGCTGATTGTCTTAGCAGGCTGCCAATACCCAGAGACCAGCCAGACATCGAGCCGCCAGGCGACGTCCTTATGCTGGAAGCAGTCGAGTACCCGCCTGTGAGTGCAGAAGACGTCGCATCAGCCACTCTGCGTGATCCTTGTCTATCTCGGGTGAAGAAATGGGTCAGGGACGGCTGGCCAGAACAAGGTGTGCCCTCAGAGTATGCCGCCTATCAGGTGAGGCGCCAAGAGTTGTCACTGCACCGCGACTGCCTCTTGTGCGGTAATAGAGTGATACTACCAGACGAACTCAGAAAAAATGTTCTCTGCATTTTGCATGCAAACCATCCTGGCATTACGGCCATGAAAGCTCTGGCAAGATCATTTGTGTGGTGGCCGAAGATTGATGCTCAGATCGAAGATTTTGTTCGGCATTGTAAACCATGCCAAACAAGCAGGCAAAGTGAACCTAAGACGCCTGTTCACTTCTGGACGAAGCCCGAACGTCCATGGAGTAGAATTCACTTAGATTTTGCAGGGCCAGTTCAAGGTGTTTTCTTTCTTGTTGTCGTGGACGCGCTATCAAACTGGGCTGAGATAGAAATCGTGCCATCGCTTCACTCGTCAGTGGTGATCGATAAACTGCGCAGGATGTTTGCTTCATACGGATTACCGGAGTTGGTCGTTTCGGATAATGGGACGGTGTTTTCAAGCCAAGAAATGCAATCTTTCTTGAAGCGAAACGGTGTCCGCTACATGTATAGACGTCAGACTCTGGCTAGGCGGCACTGCGAAAAACGCCGCCACCAGCGCTCTCATCGCCGCCCTGGCCATAACTGGGTAGTGCATACAGAGCCGTCCGCAAGCGAATATGCATAGGCCGCTATAGAATCCCCCGTTTTGTTGGTGTTGAGGCGCGGTTTTCTGAAAATCAAGGACCTGGAAAGCTTCTTCCGTCAATCCACCCTCGCTTCAGAAAAGTAGGAAGTTCATCAAAGTCAACTGCGGGTACAATGCAAAAGATATGTTTCAGTTATTTCAGCGTGCTTCACGCAAGTGCAAGCGAGCATCGCATATGACATCGAGTTCGAGGCACTCCGACGTGCGTTCTGCAACGCCTAAATGCGTTAAATTTGGGCATATACATAATGTCAAAGCGATGAAGTACGTACACGAGCAATGTTTCTTACGATCAGTGCACAAAGCTTGCTTTATCAGGCACGAATGGTCGCGGCGATTTTCGCCTTTGCAGTTGCATTCTCCATCCATCTCTCGCTTCCAGTGCGTCGAACTGTTGGTACTGTTGACAGTTGTCTCCCGTTTGTATATACTGCAAATGGGAATACGTGCGTGTCCACTTTCTCGGTGTACAACGAAAGGCAAAACCGTGGCCTCCGAGATAGCTCCGGCAATCGCGTAGACCACAGGCAAGAAAAACCTACGGTGGTCACGACGAACATTTTCCGATTTACTCGTATGACGCACGTGTTAGCATTTGCTAGTTAAAGCCGGAACTTTGAACCTTCAATGCGTACGTGCACGATGCTGTGCGATGACGACCAGTTCAGATTATGGGTGGTCGCGGAGTGCGCGATGTTTATCGCGCGCTTCACTAGTCTGCATTTAACTGCTGCACGGCGCGCACCGCGGTCTGAGGCTCTGCGGAGTTTCATAGTCAAGGTTACCACGGTTCTACGTCAAGGCTACTCAAAACACTAACATGAGACCCACATTATCACACTTTTCCATGCGACCGGCTGTGGAGAACGCGAGTAATTCGCTCACCCAACACGTTCGGAACGGCCCGTATCCAGAGCTCTCGCCGTTCTGCTTCGTGCAACAGCTACGGAAATCGGTAAAACTGAAGTCCTATACGCCTGTGGCAATTGACAATGCAACAGTAGCGTCGACTGAAGCTTTTCTGGCCTTTCTTCGTAGTGCGCGGAGCTGTTGCGTCTGCTCTTGTTTTCGCCGTTGTTCTGGCACGCACTTCATGGCGGCTCGGTTGCGCGTCCGACTAGCGTAGAGAAATTCGTGGCTGTTTTTCTGAGTGTTCAACGCGACAACACACCAAATATTTAGGTTAATCGTTGTTTCCAACTCGCTAGTTGCACTTGGTTGCACAGCAAACTGTGCGAGGTAGCCGGGCTTTGCACTACCCAAAACTGCTCCGACAGGTGGCGCTAAGAGCCTGCAAAACTCCAGAGTCTGACGTCTATACAGCGCCATACCATCCCGCAAGCAACGGGAGGGCCGAGCGCATGGTGCGCGAGCTAAAGTGTGCGCTTCGAAAGCAGAGCCAGGGCACAGTGGCGTGTAAAGTCTCTCGTTTTTTATTCAAGCAGCACTCCACGCCGCACACGGAAACCGGGAGAACGCCAGCAGAACTCATGCTTGGAAGGAGCTTTCTTTCTGCCTTGTCAAGCATGCAGCCCGGCGTCGAAGACTCAAGGTGCACGAGACAGCCAAAGTCGACGTTCAAGCGTGATGATCCTGTGTACGTGCGGAACTTCTCTCGTGGTCCAAAGTGGCTAGCCGCGCACGTACTAAGGTCCTTAGGCCACGTCATGTACGAAGTGCAGACTGCTAAGGGTGCGATACACAGAGGTCCTCGCGACCATGTGCGCAGAGCATGGAAGTCTGCCCCACCAGACACCGCTGACCCTCACTTCCAGTTTCCGGCGACGCCAGCTACGGTGCCCAGATCGCCTGTGCGAGATGCTACTATGCCAGCAGCTAATGGGCCGACGTCGACTGTACCTGATACAGCGCAAGCATGCCGCCGCTCTACTCGTGCACGACGACCTGTGCTCTGTTATGGCATTGACTGCTAGGGGGGAAGGGATGTGATAACAGCATGAACTGAGTAGACCAGTGTGTACTGCGCATGTCTTGTATTAGAACCATCGCCACCAAGTGAATCGATGAGCTACCCACCGTACCTACATATACTCGTATTGTTTGTTCAATAAAGCATTCTTGCAAAAGCTGCTGCGGCGTCCCACGTCGGTTACTACACGTAGTATCGCCAACCTCTACTTGCTCCTCTGCTGCTTAATGTTTTCAAGAATCCTGTCCCTATCGTGTAGCTTTCGGCAAGCAGATGAACAGCTTGGAGGAGGCAGGCTTTCCACAAGTTGTACTGGTTTCTGCAGCTGAAACCATCTTAAAAAAATCGCGAACCCGCCAAGTGGACCAAGAGCCACATTGTGTAAAAGAAAATGGTGCTGTGATACCGTTTGTTCATCGCGTGTCTCATAACTTCAAGATTGCTATGTGAGCAGATGTAAAGGTGATTCTCTCTGCATCTTTGAAAATGTCGAAACTTTGCAAATTCACAAATTCTTGCCTCCGCAAGGCACCAGCCTGTACCATAAACCAAGAAAGTAAATATGTCGGATGCCAGGTTGGTGTGGTCTACGATATGCCCCTGTCATGTGGAAAAAAGTACGTTGGCCAAACTGAGCAGCGCTTAAACGACAGGCTCAGACAGCATTGCAACAATGTTAGAAATGGCACAGAGGGTCACCTGGAAATACATTGCAGAGATCGCAAGTGTGTACTGGACTTTCGCGCATGCTCCGTGAATGCCAAGAGTCGAGACAAGAAGAACAGATAAATAATTGAGGCAAAAAAGATTATTGAGAGCGGCGATCGTTGCGTGAGTGTGGCCTCCGTTTCTTTATCTCAGAAAGAGTTGCGATATATTAATGCGACTGCGTAGCAATGGAATGTGACAACACTGTCTGCATAAATAGCCCCCGTTTTGTCTTGGAATAAACGTTGGAAGTGTAGAGTAGAGTAGAGTAGATCCTTTAGACCGTGGCACACACCCACGCTGGGGGGTGTGCCCTGTGTGTGTGTCTTCCTTTTCGTCCGTCGTCTACTTTGCGCCTTCTATTTCAAGTCATGCAGTACCAACGCGCCCAGTTATTCACTCTCACCAAATGAGAATGTTTCACTGCACTGATTTTTGCATATGTCAGTGAGGATATGCGCACGCCTCGCCGTTATTAGGCGCTCGAATTCCCTGCTGTTCGCGCTTTGGGGAGGCTTAAGTACATACATGACAGTCGCCACTGCTTTGAAGAGCTAACCCACGCTACGAAAACGAGTGCGCAGATTATCATCTTATCGAAATCTGACAGCGAACTGAAGCATTGACATAAGCTTGACTAGGCACGGTCCTACAGAACAGCCGTATCGGCAATACAATCGCGTAACTCACTGAAACATCCAGCGGTCGTTCAGCGAAATGCTCAGACATACATACCGTGCCGGACGATCAACGGCGTCGCTGATGCAGCATCCAGAGAAGCATATTTCGCTGGGGCTGACCTCACAGCGGCAACCGTTGGACATGACTACAGTGCATAACACGAATGCGCACATTTCCTGGCGCAAACTGTAACACGTGCTTTCAAAACAACGCGTTGCTCAAATTCTCAAATGCTTCAAAAAAATACATGCGTCACAGTGTTGCCAACTCCCACTAACGTATTACTTCTAACGGAAAATTCTTAAATTGCTAAAAAAAAAAAAGTCTAACGTGTATTAGTCCTTTTTGTTCATTATTAAATAAATTTCACGGACATGGCTCACTCCTTTAATTTCAATGCGCAAGATGCTTCGGGAAAGAGTTCTCGTGTCTTGATGGAAGACAAACCGTCGTGAAAGACGTGCAGAAATACCGGGTGTTTTGAATCTGTCCACGAATCATAAAGAATAGGGTAAACGGGGTATTTGCTTGCTGAATTCATAATAAGAGATATTCATAATCCTTGGGGCTCCGGCAACACTGGGCGTGTCCGCCATTTTATTTAAAGCCCCTCCATCGCGTCTACCCGGCGGAAAACGCATGGAGGGGCTTTAATTTTATTGTTGGGCGCAGTCGCGGTACAGTGGCTAGAATAGTCGCGGAATCGTCTGCTAGCGGCTCCGTGGCCACAAAGAGGCTGAGCCACAATAGTTGGCGGTGCTTTCGAATAAAAAGAATGCGGCCGTTTCTTTGGTCATCCAGCGCCGAACGCTCAGCGGACCTCACTGTGCTGCCACAAATCGACGACAACACAATATCGCAGTTCTGCGCGCTGAAAAGCCCCTCCGGACAGCAGCTGCAAGAGACGCACCGCTCCGCAAAGCCGAACTCCTGTTTTCTAGTGGCGTGCGTTTTCGACCTGAGGTAGGCGATAAAAAAAGTGTTCGTTGAAGAGGAGATGCGACTCTCAAACTTCAAAGATTATCTTGTACTGCAATACATCTGCATTGTATTTTCCACTGCGATTATATGCACGCGCGTCATAAACACTCGTCAGATATCGACACCACAGTGTTTTTGCACGACCTTTGCAACGCTGTGCTGCTTTCCTCGGCTTATTTCTTTAGCCATGGGTATCCCTACACCCTTCGCGTGTGTTGTATTATTTTCGAAATAAACAATTAAGGCATGGACATGCGCATATGAGCGGTGCGCCGCAAACTAAACAAAGATACCGATCGCGCGTATCAATTGTATATATACGAAGAGACCGGCCCGAGTAGTGCTTGTTTTCTGTCCACTGGTTGTTTATAATGCCTTGTTGTCGTCATTCTAGCACGGATTTAGTATTGTCATTCTGGTTTTCTTGAACGCTGTGAGTACGTACTCCACGGCAAAGTTGCATGATCGTGAGCTGTTGCGAAAAGCACACGAGGGTCCACGATCAGCGGAAAGATGAGCGCGGTGATCTACTTAGAGTCACTAGAAAAATTTTCCAGTGCCTCTAGATGGTGATGATGATTATGTATTGTGGTCATGCCCTTTGTAGCGGGTAGGCATGCCTAAAACCGGACAAACAGCTTCGTAAATATCTCCGTGTTCACAGGGCACGCTGACCGAAGAAATCAAAAAAGAAAGTGGAGGGGCGTAAAGCGAAGGACAGACGCGGCATGCGGTCTATGTACTTCGGCGAACTGATGCCTGTTGGGATCTTTGCGGCGATCGAGTGACATGTGGCTGCACTGCTTTTCCGACGACACGCGACGCAGCGTCTGTAGCACTGCTTACACACGCATTCGTTAATCATACTTTTCGTCGACCTGCAACACCGACAAGCTTTTTATCAATCATGCTCTCGAGCGTGTACGACGTCGGCCGTCTGTTTTTAAATGCACATATCGTAATGTTATTCTGCGCATAGGCATGCGTACGAGGGGGGGCAGAGGGGGGCGCTCCCCCCCCCCCCCCCCCCCCACTAGTCACCTAAGAGAGGGGGGCGCAAAGTTTTCCCCTAATAGGGAGGGGTGGGGGGCGCTGAGATGACCCCCCCCCCCTGAAGGGGAACCCTGCGCATGCCTATGATTCTGCAAATCTAGCTTATGTTGCAGGCGAGCAGCTAATTGCACGGAGAAATAAGAACTGAGGTTGAAGAGCGCTTTTATGAGCGCAGGTCGTTTCCGAACCAAAGCTCACACTGCAGTGCCAATCATCCACGAACAAGTTCCAGCGTGTGTACATTCTTTTCGTTCCTTCAAGTAAATGATAAATTCGATTACAATTAGTGTTACCTTATTCGCCGCATTGTCAGGGCTCCCTTGTAACCTGAACAGCGCACGAAGCATTGGGAAGTTATTACAGAACGAAGCTAAAAAACCGGCACCTAGTACCTGAAAGGCTGCGATATGCGACTGGTTTCGTTTTCGCACAAAACAAAACATGACGGATCAAGCTTATGGACCTGTCGATAGATGGCGCAACTAGCAACAACTGGAGGGGAGCGCGCGCATCGAGGAACCCTACAACTAGCTAAGGTCCCTATATGCGCGCGCCCCCGCTTAGGGTGTGGTCATTCTTTGAAAGGGTCGACGCCGCCTCGCCTCGCGCGTCCGCCATGTTTTACCCCACGCCGTGCTCTTTTTAAGTGTGCACGCGGCGCCTGCCGCCTTGTCGCCCGTCTGATTCGTCGCGAGTCCCGCAAGATGACTGGATGTTGCGTGCCACAGTGCACGAACCATTCTAGGAATGGATGG
The DNA here is from genome assembly GCA_030522465.1 of Rhipicephalus appendiculatus. Classification (NCBI taxonomy): domain Eukaryota; kingdom Metazoa; phylum Arthropoda; class Arachnida; order Ixodida; family Ixodidae; genus Rhipicephalus; species Rhipicephalus appendiculatus. The sequence continues at coordinate 87,444 of JALIZH010029892.1, forward strand.
AATATGTTTTCTTTGAATACTTTTATGGACAATGATAATAAAGCGTGACAAGTGGCAGCCGACGAGTGCCTCTCTTCTATGCAGCCTGAGTATTGTAAGCACGTCGGGTACTTTTGGGATGATTTTTAAAACGGCGTGTATATTACTAGCAACGCCATTACAAGTTATGTGTGTGGTTTTGACTGCGTGTTCGTGCCTCGAACGTTGAGAACCGTTCTCATAAATTTGGCGTTGTTTTCGGGGTGTGCTTGGAAATCGTACTTTCGCTGTCGCGGGTATCTCCTTCTTCTTGTTCTTTTTTTTTTTGATGCATGAACGTGTGATTACGAATATTGTCGCGTCTGTAATGAACTGCAACTATTCACTCCGAGTTGTGTTTTCTTGCGGAACAAGAACGACAAATAGAAAAAAAAATTTTTTTCGTTATCCGGTGGAATAATTTTCCAGAATTACCTCCCTCAAGGAACCCTTTTTGTGTATCATACACGGTCATTAATTTCAACGCGCAATTTGCGGCGCTGAAAAAAATGGCTGCAGATCCACGAAGTGAATGCTGATGACGGAGCGAAGCTAGGTCCAAGGTGCATAATGTCTACGTTGAAGTCGCCGACTAGTATAAAGGACGGACAGATATGGACAGACGCACGCACAGATGGACGGACGGACGTATCCACGGACGTACGGAGGGATGGACGCACGGATAGGTGCACGGATGGATGGACGCACGCACGGACAGACAGATGCACGGATGGACGCCCGGACGGATGGGCGGATATATGCACGGACGGATGGACAGGGCACGGTCTATCTTTAAATCATATGCGCGCTATGAGCGTTCTTTGTACGGTATATGTAACAGCCAGGCCCGTAGCCAGGAATTTTTTTCGGGGAGGGGGGGGGGTCACTTGCAAAAAACACCCATTTTCACTATTTATTTTATTTATTTTCGGTAAAACACCCCCCCCTCCATGAAAATGGAGGGGGGGGTGTTTTACTGGCTACGGGCCTGGTAACAGCTGTTTTTCGGTCCGACGGTGACAACGGACATGTGAGAGCCTAAGGAGCTTCGCTCCTAAAAACTGAAGCATCACAGAGTACAGTCGTTTCCGCTGCGATCGCTAAACGACATTGTGATGCTTACCGCATTTTCGCTGGTATTTTCTCGAAATGGGAAATACAGCCGTATTTTAAATAGGCATTCATAGGAGTACACGAGGACGAATATATCCGGCAATCGGTCACATAAAACAGTAGCCTCAGAACCTGCGCGCGAATTCTATTCGCTTTAAGATTTAGCTAAACAGCGAGTAATTTAAACCTTAGGGTTCTCACATCAGCAAATTTATCACTGCTGATGCATGTTGGGAAATGCTGTGTCTATGCGGTGCAAAAATAAATAAATAAACGAACATATACACCCGCAAAGTATAAAAGTGAATAGTGATGCCTCCAGCTCTCAGTGATCCAAAGCAGCTGTGCACCACTCAGCCGCAGCCAGCGGCCGCGCCGGCGGTGAGGGTCATTACGTCCTGCAACACCTTTAGGCGCGAAACATTCGATTACTTGCTGTGACACGTGCCTACAAACCTATAACTAGCAACATCCGTGAATGATTATGCGTTTGCGAAGGCAAGTCCAGCCCAAAGTGTCCTTACTCGTGAGCAAAAGGCTGCGAATACGCGCGCTGGCAGGGAGCGCAATGACGATTGGGATCAGTAATGGCGACCGCTGTAGCAGACGACGCGCTTGTCTCCACCCTGAACGGAGCGGAGGCGAACGAGCGCATCGAGGCACTCTACAACTAGCTAGAGTTACTGTATATGCTACCTTTAGGTAGCAGAGTTGCGCCACTGTTTTCCGGGCGCCGCTCGCTCCGCCTCCAGGGATTCTAGCGCCACGAGCGCCGCTATTCGCCGAGCGCCATCACATGGTCAGAAGTGGCTCCTCTGCGCTGCGGAGAAGCCAACCCTTTGCAGGCAATGCACTCTGCAGTTCCCGGTCGTACAAGCGTAATGACCTCGGCACTGTTATTATTTATGCTGCTGCTACTTCGATGGTGCTTGTCGAGATACGTGTAATCTCAGGTGCATTGTAGAACCAATGGCTGGTTTTGGGTTTTAACGTCTCAACGCGGCTAGATACGCCGTAGTGGGCTCCGGATAATTTCGATCACCTGGTGCCCTTTAACATGCACTTCAATCGCACCGATGTGATGCCACACACCGGCAGCTCTTTCACTATATGACGGGATGTTGCGCGCCGAACTGTCATAGCCCCAGTGAAAATGGTAACACTGTGCAACGAGCGAAATCTTCTACACGCTCCGACTCCATGATAAGTGCGATGAAACCCGACTGCAGTTTTCTGGGATATATGCTACGGATATTGTGTATTAATTCTAGAGCACCAGCTGCACTTTGTTGCGGTGCAATCGCTCGGTAATCGCATCCTTTGCAGGAGGTGTTGCCTTAGAAATAAAGATTGTAGTGCCTTCAATAAACAAGAAACACAATTACGGTACTGCAAAAGATGCACAATTTAATGTGCGCACAATGACGTCATAGGTAAAATAAATGCGAAATACATGCAGCCTTAATCCGCGGGTTGTGTCGGATGCTTGAGACACATAACACATCTAAATTGGTCCATCACGCGTGAAATGCGACCAGGAAGCTTTCCTGGAATCATTCGAATAATGAAAGCGGTGCAGATGGTGCACTAGCATCATCAGCGTAATATTGCGGCTCGAAAACATGAGCCGAGCAATCTAGTCTTACTAACATTACAAAAAATCGAAAGAATAGCAAAAAAAAAGAAACAGAATTTAGGTGTGCGTGATATCGCTCAGCTCAACTGAACTCGTGTTTCATGCCTTTAGGCACGTGCAATGTTAGACGCGACAGCGCACTTGAATCGCGCATTCACATCTTTCGGATTTTCGAGCCGTGATCGCGTATACATGCATGTCATAAACATTCTCGACTACAATTTGCCCCCCTTCCACGGTTAGGGCAAGAGAGCCAAACGCGACTGAACGATACTATGATATTCTGGCTCGATCGTAAATGGAAGTGCGAAGATAAAAATTGATTAAGATAATAATATCTGGGGTTTAACGTCCCAAAACGACGATATGATTATGAGGGACGCCGTATTGGAGGGCTCCGGAAATATCGACCATCAGGTGTTCTTTAACGTGCGCTGACGTCGCACAGTAAACGGGCCACTGCCATTTCGCCTCCATCGAAATGCGACCGCCGCGGCCGGAATTGAACCCGCGACCGCTTCGGGGTCAGCAGTCGAGCACTCTAACCGCTACACCACCGCGACGGACAAAATTGTTTGAGTTATAGCACCTGTGTTTACGTTTGTCACACGCACTATTTGGCGCAGTAATTACATACTAGGAGCATCGGCGTAAAAGCGCAGCTCGTAAATATGAACCGAGCAATCTAGTTTTACTAACATTATAAAAAAGTAGAAAGAAAAAAAAACTCACACACAAAAAAAAAAAAACATACTCGCAACTTCCTGCGAGCGCGGCTCCTACTCGAACGGAGAGTGGCTTTCCCGCATAGCTACGGAGCCCAACATGGCGTACCTTGGCGCAACTCTGCTACCTAAAAGTAGCATATAAGTAACTCTACAACTAGCAACTTACTTGTGGACGGGGAATAACTGCAGAGAAAAGAATCTGGAGATAGTGAAATGCATAAGCACCGATATTAAAGAATTTGGTCATGATGCCGGAATAATCCTTCTAGGGGACATTCTTGACCTTGACGGATATTCAGACACCAATGGCAAGTTATTTCTAGATCTCTGCGAGCAACATAGTCTTGAAATAGTTAACGCGGGGCCTAAGTGTGAGGGACAGATCACGTGGGAAGTCAGAAACAGGCAATCGAGCATTGATTATTGTCTCATGACAGAAGGAATCTATGACAAACTTAGAGAGATGAGAATAGACGAGGAAGGCATTAACAGCTTGGGTAGTGATCATAAACGCATAACATTACAAATGGGATATAAAACTGAAAATAAGAACTAGAATCAAGCATTGGCAGCTCGTATTTAAATGAGAAACAAATAACTAATATAGCCGCAAGAGTCGAGGAAGAAGTAGACAAACTGCCAGGCAAAGACTGGAAGTATAGTGAGCTGCTACATGTAATCACGAAAGAAATAGAAAAAGAGAAGAAAACTATTTCTTGGAAAGGAAAGAGAAAGCCAAAAAGTTGGTGGAACAAAGAAATCCGGGATGCGATCGAGAAGCGACGTGAGGCATCACGGCAGCACAGACAAGCAAAAAAGGAGAAGCGGCCACAGGATGAAGTCAACCAAGTATGAGAAATATATTTAGAGCAAAAATCCATTGTGCAGAAATTAGTCGAGGCAAAAATTAAAGGCGAAAGTGAACGCTGGATGACAGATTCGCGAAAAGAAGGCCGCGCCTAGTATATTTTAGAGCCACCTATAAAAGCGCTAGGTAGGAAGTCTGTCACAATGCAACAACATATGGTAGATGAAGGAGGAAATCAATTGGAAGGGTATGAAGCGCTAGGTTACATCCGAAAGGTAACAGCCGATTCGTTTAAAAAGGTCGCCCAGGGGATTCCCCCGGTGAGTAAAAGTATGCAGAAGAGCACAACCGAGGAAGATTTAGTACTTGAGAATTTCAATTGGAAGAAATGATGAAATAAACGTTTATTATGTCCCGAAACAGTGTTCCCGAGCTCGTAAGCTCGGGGTCACCCTAGGTGGGAGGGTCCCTCATTCCAGGAATCCTCTGGCCGTAATGGCTTCCCGGGCCCTGGCGACGAGTCCTCGCTGGTCGTCTAGGTCCCATGCGGCGATCTTGGCCTCCCACGTCTCGGCTAGGATGTTGATACGTGCGGTCGTTGCAGGCTCGGTACTGCCACCTTCGTGGCGCCATGGACACTCTATTATTAGGTGTGCCAGTGTGTCTGGCACGTCGCATATCGGGCAGTTGTATGCGTGAAGCGTAGGGTTGATGCGATGTAGCAGAATGCCGTGCGTGTACGTATTAGTCTGCAGTCTTCGGAATGAATTGGAAGAAGGCCGAAGGAAAAATTCATAAGCGCACTACTCCGGGCTTAGATGGGGTTCCCGTCAGCCTCATTAACGAACTAGGACTGCTGAAAGCCGTAGAAGCACTGCTGAAAGCCGTAGAAAAGTGCTTACAGGAGAGGGAAATACCAGACAGTTGGCGAAACATTAGAATGAACTTAATCTATAAAGGCAGGGGAGAAAAGGATAACATTCGCTCGTATAGACCGCTAACCATTACATCGGTACTATACCGGTTGGCGATGCAGGCAGTAAAATTAAAAATAGAAACGTGGGTAGAGCAAAATTATATTTTGGGAGAACTCCAGAATGGATTCCGAATCGACAGGCGGTTAGACGATAACCTGTTTGTTCTTACACAGTGTATAGAAATATCAAAAATAGAAAACAGGCCCTTATACGTAGCTTATCTAGACATCACCGGGGCATATGACAACGTTAATCAGGAAATTTTGTGGGATATATTGAAGGAAGTGGGCATAGGTGACGACTGTATACAGCTTTTGAGGGAAATATACCGAGAAAATACAGTTTGTGTAGAATGGGAAGGAATAAGCAGCAAGGACAGCGTTGACATTAGCAAGGGGCTGAGACAGGGATGTCCTTTGTCCCCGCTCTTATTTATGCTGTACTGCATGGTGAGGATGGAAAAAGCGCTAGAAGGTAGCAACATTGGATTTAATTTGTCACACAAACAGGCCGGCGCGATGGTTGAGCAGAAGCTTCCAGGTCTATTTTACGCTGACGATATTGTCTTATTTGCGGACAGTCAAGATGATATACAGCGGCGGGCAGATATATGCGGAAGGGAAGGCGAGGCTCTAGGACTAGGTTTTAGTGCAACAAAATGTGGATTGATGGTATTCAATGATCATGAAGACCATGCGGTCTTAATACAGGGCCAAGAAATACCGAGGGTAAGCGAGTACGAGTACCTCGGAGTATGGGTAAATGAGGGGGGCCGATATATGGAGGTACAAGAGAAAGCATCGGTAACACAGGGAAAGAGGAATGCTGCAATCATGAAGCACAGAGCGTTATGGGGATACAATAGGTACGAGGTGCTTCGAGGGCTGTGGAAGGGTGTGATGGTTCCGGGGCTTACATTTGGGAATTCAGTGGTGTGCATGAAGTCAGAGGTGCAATCAGGAATGGATATAAATCAAAGGACTGTGGGACGCCTCGCGTTGGGCGCTCACGGGAAGACGACAAATGAGGCTGTAAAGGGTGATATGGGATGGACAGGTTTTGAAGTGAGGGAAGCTCAGAGCAAAATTAGATTTGAAGAGAGGCTGAGGAAAATGAAGGAGAGTAGATGGGCAGGGAAGGTTTTCAGGTATTTGTATAAAAAAAGCGTCGACACGCAGTGGAGAAAAAGAACTAGGAGGCTCACCAGTAAATATACGGCTAGCAGTGTGGGCGACATGGCAACAAGGAGCATTAAGCGAAAAGTCAGAGAGGCGGAGAGGACTTATTGGATGACAGCGATGGAAAAGAAGCCGGCTCTCAGTGACTACCGAAAGGGAAAAAACGAAATAAGGAGGGAGAGGTTTTATGATAATTCAAGGGGAAGCGCTTTACTGTTTGAAGCAAGGTCGGGTTGCCTTAGAACGCGTAGCTATAAAGCGAGATTCTGTAACGAAGAAGAACAATGTACATGCTGTGGGGGAACTAAGGAAACGATGGAACATGTACTGATTGAATGTGGCGATATCCACCCAGATATACGTGTGGGCACGAGTCTACATGAAGCCTTGGGTTTTAGGGACAACAACGGAAAGCTGAACACGTCCGCGATAGAAATAAGTAAGAGACGGTTAGAGTATTGGTGGCAGAAAAGTAGAGATAAAGGACAAAAATGAAGAATGGGAAAAATAAGGTCATTCTGCCTTAAGAGGCAGAGAGATGGACCGTGAATTTATATTTTTCTTTGCTATAATAACATAGATTTAATCATTGTAGATAAGGCATTAGGCCAACATAAAAAGAAAGTTTTTTTTTCGAGCCTGGTGGCAGACATGTCACCGCCCCGTTATAAAGGGGACGCTCATAGCATCCATCCATCCATCCAAAACAATCAGGAGGCTTTTCTGGGTCCCCAGCCATGAGGGAAACGCCGGCAACGAAGCTGCCCACCTTGCAGCCCGCGCAAATACAAACCAGGCAGAGGTGCAGCTTCACCCGGCAAACCCTGAAGAGGCATCAACAAGTCATGAAGATGGCCTCCGTCGACGAAGAGAGGAGCGACAAGTCTATCCTCTTCCTTGTGGGCCGTGGCCTTGCGCAGAGCTCAAACGCGCAGTGTGCTCAGTCCCAGGAGACTGGCGGCCATACTGAGGGAGGACAGCGTCTCGTCGTGTGCGTATCGCGGCCTAGCTCAGGCGGATCAGGACCACATTCTATGGGGATGCGACCTCCACCCGCCCCCCTAAAGTGCTCCTACAACTGCCCCCCCTTCACCCGAAGAGTGGGAAAAACATTAGTGATCCCTCTGTCATAGGAATCGGTATAACACGAAAGTGAAGCGTGTGTTCATAAAGGTAGTTGAGCGTTTATTGTGCATTGTTTGGCCACAAGAACATACAATTGAATGAATGCTACAGCAACAAATTGTAATTTCACACGAAGAACGACAAGCCGCTCGAAGCTTGCAGCACGTTCCTCAAGCATAAAGGAGGTCGCATGAAAAGAACATACAGAGGACGAGCGCTCTGTTCAAATACAAAGAAGGACGCACGGAACGAACACACAAGTATAGACAGCACGTGCGCGAACTAACAACTGTCAGAATTGTTACTTGTGTGTGAGCAGCGCGCTCTGCAAGTGCGGCCGCTGCAGCGAGCGAAGTGACCTTCGTGCTCTCTGTAACTTCAATTTACACTTTCGGTGTAAGCCGTACAAACCACCATAGGCGTGCGCAGAGTTCCCCTTCAGGAGGGGGGGGGGGGGGCGAAGGTTCGTCGTAGCGCCCCCCCCATCCCTATTAAGTAAATGCATGGGGCAGACTTGCGCCCCCCCCCCCTCCTTAGGTGACTAGGGGGGGCGGCCGCCCCCTCTGCCCCCCCCTCGTGCGCACGCCTATGCAAACCACCCCGATCTAGAAATAAGCGCGGGCGCAGAAGCGACCACGCCCTGTTGAGCAGCGCGAGTATCGCAACGCGATGCGCGCGCTACTCAACAGGCGCCGTGGTCGCTCTTGAAAGAACGACAGACGAGAGCGCTGATCTCGTCTGTCGACGCCAAAGCTCTTTCAAATGAAAAGAAAGCAGGTAATTGCCAAGACAATCATTTCGTATGGCCTTTCTAGTTGAAAAAGCGTGATCACTCAGTAGCGCCTGTAATCAAGCAGCGTAATGTAACATTTCCAAGACCTTACAAAAATCCCTAGGTTCCACAAAAGAACACCAAATCCCTGAAAGATATGGAAAACCCTTAAATCTAGGGATATAACCCTGTGGTTGGCTTCACTGCTGCACGGGTAGTTTGCAATTGCGCCGATGTGAGCCACCGCCGACGCCTTTGCCGTCAGGTTGAATTTGCGGTCGGCTGTTTACGTCACGTGGTTTAAGCTAGCGCGGCGAAAGCTGTGAAGCGGAAAGGCGATCCGCTATCGCGTGGCGGAAAAATCGGTCTCGGACCGATTTTTTCGCGTAAGCCTCGCGGCGCGGTTTTCCGGCCGCTTAGGCGGCGGAGCGAGTGAATTTCCGGTGAGTTTTGCCGCTTTCGCTCCCTTCGAGGCCAAGTGCCAAGGTGCCCTTACGGTCAACATTGTATAACCTCCTCCTGCAATTACCAGGGATGTCGTTGGATGGACATGAAAAGGCGCCAGAATTCACGCCAAAAAGCCAAAGTAGCCATGTCATTTGATATTATCGCCAGATTTCTAGTCAAATAGAACAGAAACGGTATCATCAACGGAGTCTTTACTATTGTTGAATAAATAAAACCATTTTGCATAAGTAAAACCACAAGTTTAAAAAAGATACATGGCGCCAACTCGAAATTTTCGTCGCCAACGGGGTCCAAAAGATACCCAATTTGGCGCAACACCAACGGCAACCCTGGCAATAACAGTCTTATTGAGCTGTTATGACCAAATGAATATCTCCACAACAAAAACACAAAAATGATTCACTTCTTTAACACGTGGCGCAAGCCGAGCATATGCCTCCGCACATGACGCCCAAGGTGTTAAACTGCATATGCGTCTCAAGAAATTTATTGCCGACATTCAGGATACTGTACCACGCCTGATAGCGCAGCCCAGGTTTATCTGTATGCAGCATATCTCTCGGGGCCATGCGACACTGAATTCTGCAGCAAGGTGGCAAGTTGGGCCAGTTGGTTTACGTTCATATTTGAAAATATGGCTGAAGCGCGCCGCAAAAACACGAACTAGAAGAAGCAGACAGGTAAGCGCTGTCCCGTCTGCTTCTTCTAGTCTGTTTTTTTCGGTGCGCTTCAATCAGAATTTTAAACATGACTGAATTCTGCATGCATGGTGTAGCAGGGAACACACAGGTTTCGCTATTGTAGAGTACTGGTGCTAAGTCCTGGTCCTCGTTTTTGTGCAGTGTGTAGCAAGAAGATAATTAAGTTCATGACTTGTTACCCATAACGCTTTCCAAGAAAAAATAAGTGGATGGACCTTGCTTCGTCGTTGTCGAAACGAGGCACTTTATTTCGGGCAGTGCACATCATGAATTCACGAGAGACTTCGCACGTTCAAAAATACAAGTGATTCCAGTAACAGAAGTGCGTTATCTGACGCCACACATGCGACATTTTCCACAGAAGACGTGGCGAAAGCAGATATCAAAAGCCGTACGCAATGTAAAAGCTTTTTAGCAACCGTCATGTTGATGCTAATAAGGCGCTCAAAAAAGGAACATGGCAAATTATCTCGAGGCCTCCTCAGGAGAATTAAAAGTGACGCGGTAAACTTTTACTTTGCTAGAACACAACGCTTGCAGTAAAGGCACTTACAATCTTTTACGTTTTCGTCCAAACAAATTTTCGCGAGTGACAGAAAAGTACTTCACGAGTGACTTGCAGCTCTACTTGTTGATACCAGTGCCGACGTTGCAACGACGTTTGATTGTCATCCGTTCAGTCATGCACATTATGGTATCTTTTTCTTAGACACGTAGCAACTTTCGCGTGTGCTGCATGTGGTTTATAAGCGACTTTTTTTCTTTAATATCAGCACACTGTGTGGCGGAAGTTGAAGGACCCACAGCACGTCGAAGCTGTTCCTGCAAGTATCTGCAGTGTTGTACGGAACGGCGTCCCAAGGAACGACATTCCAGGAACTAGTTCCTTTTGGGAGGAACGCCACCGTTCCATTCAATATCGGTGGAACGGAAACGCGTTACGTCCACGACGAAACGACAGGGGGAACGGCGTTCCTTCTGTAAACGTTCCACGATCTTACGTTCCAAGAAAGAGATATAGGGCAAGAGAAAGAAAGAAATTCTTAACGAAAAAAATTCTCGGTGAGGCGAGATTCGAAACCGCTTATCCACGATCCCAAGGCGAGCGCCGTAACCACTCGGCTATACAGTTCTTGTTTTTTCATGGTATTTATTTATCATAGGCATGACACTTTGAACTCATATGCTCATTCTGCTCGCATCGCGGCCGAAATACAAACACATAGCACTAAATATCAGCATTCATCTGTAGAGCGAATATATCAAATAACGGCATTTTCCAGTCATACACTACAACGGCGGTAAGGATGTATAAGCACCTCACCAATGCAAATACCATTCTGGCTGGCTTTCCGTTTGCTCGTATATATCTCTTAGCTAAGTGACCACCCTAATGAAGTGGGATGTTGAGGAAATTACTGGCTATGCGCTTTTCTGAAACATGTGCGCACACTAGCAGCGCGTAGCATAGCTTTGTATAGTATAGTACAGCAAGGGGTTGGGAAAGGTAGTGAGGGTGAGAAGGAGGGAAAAGAGGAGAGAACGAGTATAAAAAGGGACAGAGAGAGAGTCATAAAGAAAGAGAGAAATAGAAAGAAAGGAAGAAAGAAAGAGAAAAAAAGATGTATAGAGAAAGAGAAAGATAGAGAGAAAGAAAGAGAAGGAAGAGAGTAGAAGACAAAATAACAGAGGGAAATACTCATAAATATGTTGGCCGACTGCGAACAGGAGACTTCACTAAGTTGCAAATGTGTATCCTGGGCAATATTTTCTACTCACAGTGAAATATTGAATCAGCACTCATTAAACGCCTAAGTATAGTTCCTTTCGATGCGGTTTCCTGTGCAAGCAATTTAATTACATTGGTGCATGGGTGGAGATTTCTATTTGGATATCTGAAGCGCAGCATGTTGGCTGCACTTTTGAAGACCGACTTGGAAGGTACCACATGTGTGGGACTTGAAATTGACGAGCACGCAAGCTGCAGTTAGACATGCTTGTAGTATGGCCGGTGGTCTCTAAAAAATTCGACTCGAAGCGTTTATTTAGATTCGTTTTACCTATGTATAACCTGCTGTCGGTGATGTCAAATTCGTATAATATATGTAGCTTGATGTGATCTTTAAGTTACCTACTTTATTTTACTTCAGGATTATCAGACACTATAATTTTATATAAAAAAGTCAAATGTAACGTTAATGTAACTACACGTTCCAATTTTAGAAATGTAACTGTAACGAGTTCCTTTCGCATTACAGGAACTTGTAACGGGAACTCGTTCCGAAATGGGGAAGGAACGAGGAACGTGTTTTCGTTCCTGTGGTAGAGAAACGTGTACAACACTGGGTATCTGTCACAATGCACTGCTTCATAATCTAATCAGGCTTGCTGCTAAAAAAAGAAAAAGGACATGGTCGACAACGCAAATTTGGTGACGTCAGAGGAAGATAACACGCCGTCTGATAGCGCGCATACAAAAACACCCCCCCCCCCCCCACCCTCCTCCCATATAGACACTCACGAAAAAAGCACGCTTTTTTGCATGGATCGCCTGCTGCAGGCTTTCGAGTTAAGCTAGCATGCTCATTTCGCCGTTGTCCTGCTGGCTGATGCACGCCGTTGTCGCTACTTATACGAAACTCCTTGTGCAACACAGCAGCTTATGATTATAATATCTGGGGCTTAAAGTCCCAAAACCAAGATATGATTATGAGAGACGCCGTAGTAGAGGTATCCGGAAATTTCGACCATCTAGTGTTCTTTAACATGCACTGACATCGCACAGTACACGGGCCCCTACCATTTAGCCTCTATCGAAACGCGACCGCCGAGGCCGGGATCGAACCCGCGGCCTTCAATTGAGCAGCCGAGCACCGTAACCACAACGCCATCATGGCAGACGAACGCCAGCAGCTCAATATTTTTTCATTACCACTTCCAGTGTTGTCGGTAACGCGTTACAAGTAACGCCGTTACCGGTAACGCGTTACTTTTTTCGGTAACTTAGTAACGTACTCGTTACAATTTCGGAACTGTAACGGGTAACGTACTTACGTTACCATTTTTTCGGTAACGTGAGGCGTTACGTTACTCGTTACTTTTTCATCTTGTAGGTGCCATTTTCCCAGAGCTCGCCCCGGCGAATTTTTTTTGTCGCAGCGTCGGACTTCTTGCGGCCTGCCAGGCATGGACATAGAGAGCGCGGGCGAAATCGCTTTTGTTTGTGGGAATTTCGGGTACAAATTTCTTACGACGCGCCGACTCCATGTGGGAGGACTTGGGCCATCGCCACACAAAGCTTGAAGAAAGCCGTGGAATCCGCACTGAGAAACTGTATGGACATGCTTTTCGTGGAAGTCGATTGTAGCAGGTGGATTGCTGGCACCTGCGCATTTCCGTACCCGAAAGACAGGCCGCCCGAAGGGAAAGCGCATGGGCTGGTATCAGGCCCGTAGCCAGAAATTTTTTTCGGGGGGGGGGGGGGGGGGGGCACCTGTTGAAAACCTTGAAAACCCCCCTATTTTCATTATTTTTTCTCGCTAAAACACCCCCCCTTTATCCGAATTTCGGGGGGGGGGGGGGCCTAGCCCCCCCCCCCCCCTGGCTACGGGATTGGCTGGTATACTCCATACCATGTGCTGATTGTGACGCTTGGTACGGGGGGCAGCAAAGAACTTTCCCGGCAGGCTGCGGCAACATAAAAACGACGTCCTCAAGTTCGAATGTCAAAAGGTACACTCGCTGAGCATAGCTTGAACGACCACCGTATTGAATTTGACAAGCCCGCGTCGCCTACTATAATTGAACATTTTTGAAGCAGCGCAACGACGACACGGACGGAGAGAATAGAAGCACTCTCCGTCCGTGTCGTCGTTGCGCGGCTTCAAAAATGTTCAAGTACAGTCACAAACTAGCCCAGCTTTCAATCCTTATACAGTATAATTCGCCTACTATAAGCGGCTTTTTGTGAAATCCTGGCCCATCCAGGAGTCGGCCGGTATCTTCAGCCGGTCTACAGGTGCGCTGCCGATCGAGAGGCTGCCTCAACGGAATTCTGCACATCATGGAGAATAGGCGTGATCCCACGGCAGGAAAAAAAAAACCTTAAAAAGAATGCGAGTGGGACGCGAAGCGTCGAGTTTTTTCTTGTAATGCAAAAAAAATTTTTTTTTTACTCGCTACCTTGGTTGGCGTCTCTGTTTCAAAGCCCATCAATACCGCTTTCACACAAGCAGCCTTAACCGCGGTTAAGCTAAGTACGGTTACGGCTACAACTAGCCACACGGCAGACATAACCGCAGTTACTCTACTAACCACGGTTATCGCAAGCGGGCGAGAGATCGACACCACGAGAGATCGACACGGATCCGAAAATGGAAAATGAATATTTTAGATTTGATTGAGTATTTAATATTTTATGCACATACCACCCAGTAGCCGTAAAGTGAACTTAGCTTTCTTTTTAACTACACATTTAACTGCATAATTTACGGGTCAAGAAATATCGAACATATCAATGCAGAGGGACCAATTTCATTACCTGTCGTTCTGGAAAGTTCACAGCGATGTAACATGCAAATATTACCGTTACAAAGAGGACATTTTGTGCATCAAATGTATGTGCAACAAAGAGTAACGTTGTTTGAAACTTGTAGAGCGAAGGAAACTATTTTGGAAAAATGTCTAAATTTGCGACATTTTATTATACTTGCTACATAATAGTTGCACAAAGTTGATAAAATTTATCAACTTTGTTTTGAAAATAAATCTGGTTCTCTCTCTCTGCAACGGCAACTACGTTCTGTTCTGTTCTGTTCTACCTGTCTTGCTGTGGAGAGCAGTGATGTTCCGTCCTGGACAGAAGAATTCCCTTTCCGAGGCCCGAAAATTCCCTATTTCCGGCATTTTTCCCCGCATACATTGCCAAAAATCCCCGCATATTTCCCTGCAGAAAAAAAAGTTTATATATATATATATATATATATATATATATATATATATATATATATATATATATATATATATATATATATATATATATATATATATATACACACATCCTGTCGACTGCGCCATTGTAGAGAGAGAAACAGACACAACAGCCGTTCGCTGGGCTCGCTGTTCTATTTCTGTTCTGAGCCGGTCGCCAGCCCACAACCGACAACCCAGTACTGCCTCTTCGACATCGGTCATCACAATATATATATATATATATATAGTGTTCGACGTGTTTCAGGCTCTTCCCATCGCTTTCTCTTCTTTCCTGCCCAACTCAAAGCATCGCCTCTGAGATCGGCTTTTAATACTACGAAGGCGCTACCTTGGAGCTCGCTTTAAGCGGTATGCGATGCGGAAGGAATGCTATACATGCTCATGCACACGGCCACTCCATAAGAAGAAAAGTTTATTGTTGTTGTTTTTTTTTGTTACTGAGTGACGTGGCGTACATTAATGTGCCTAGCAGACGCTCTGTATCTATATGCACCACATTTTGTACAAAATGCACGTCAACTTTTCAATAATGGTGACTAAATATTGTGAAATAAAAAAGTCAGTTTCACCACGAGGGTGAAGCAGTGAATGCGAAAGCAACAAATTCTAATGTTAATTGAAGTGAGGCTGGCAGCTAACTCTTTTGGATCCGATCTCAAGAAACTCTACGCAATGCTTGTTTAAGAGCATACGGCCGCTCCAGGGACACTGTTCGTCGCCCGCTGTCAGCTGCTGATATTGCGAGATAACGCGTCCGCCAGCGACGACCGCGCTCGTAAAACCAAAGGTCGCAGTGGCTGCATGAGGGACACCCCCCCCCCCCCCCACCCCGCGTCTTTCCGCGCTTGTTAAGGACGCGCGGGGCGTTTCCTCTCCTTGAGCATTCCCCGGCTCGTCGAACAGGCGGGGGGGATCTTATCGCATACGCCTCGGAGCGACGTTATCGCCCCCCGCTCCCACTGTTACCCGCGGGTATTTTTCTTCGTGGCTTTTACTTATATATATATACATATACATATACGGGACATGACGGCAAAAATCAGCCGAGAGTGTCCATACAATTGCTATCGCAATAAAACAAGCTTTTGTGGTGGTATTTAACATTTTATTGACTTGATTAGGAACGGTTCTGCAAACTACCGTTTCTGGCACGCTACATGCGCCAGAAACAATTGCGACATACGAAAGCCTCATGTCCACAGTCTTTTGATCGTTCTAAAAAAAAATTTCGTCGCCCCTCAAAATTCCCTGCAATATCGCGAAGATTCCCTTTTTCCCTTTCGTCCAAAATGACTGTCGAAAATTCCCTGAAAAAGGGAAAATTCCCTGCACGGAACATCACTGGTGGAGAGGTTGAGGTTCATATTACCTCGGCTACTCCATATCTATGAGTTCTGCAGCTAAAAAAAAAAAAAAGAGAGAGAAAGTTACACAAAATGCACAATGAGCAATTACGTTTTTGGTTACTGAACTCTTGAGCGAGCAAGGCTAATCTTGAACACCCTCACATAAACGCCCGCAATTGTTTGCGGTAACTATGCAGATTTAAGTGACCAAAAATGTTTATGCACACATACATTTCCGTGAGTTGGCTAGTAAAGCATCTTTGCTACTACAAAATCTGAGCATCTATTCTGCTAGTACAAGCACGCCGCCAGAACGGGCCTTTCCGCGTAGGTAGTCTGCGCAAGCGCGCCGGCGTTGATACTGCACGCGTGATACTTTTTGATAGCCAAAACGCGACGACAGGTGCGCACCAAAGAACATCTGGTGTCACAAACGTGCAAATGCCCCCACCCGGCCCCCCCCTCCTCCGGTCTCCAAGAAAAGGGCGCCAATGCAGGCCTCCGCGGTTGCCTACTAGCGCACGGCGAGCAATTTCGGATACCAAGGGACATTAGTTTCGGTATGACGATATCCACTGGACGTGCTGTTCGGACCCGGAATGAGGCAAATTACTTTAAATTTCTTGAGCGTTCAGTGATGCTATCTTTGCCGATAGCACGGATGATCGAATCTCATGTTGTGTAAAATGTCACATTGAGAAAAATGGCTTCATCATGTACCACAGGGTCAGAAGCTATCACGTGTAACATTTGTAAGGTCCGTTACATTTGTACAAATAATTCTCGTTAAATGAGGATTTTGGGTATAATCCTTGTTTTGTTCGGATGTTTTATGTGAAACATAAATTTGAGATTTAAAAAATCCTTATTGTGGGTTCCTGCAGCAAAGACAACTTGATTAAAATTTGTGATTGCGGAGGTAACGTCCGTTACTTTTTTCGGTAACGGTAACGCGTTACCTTTTTTTGGAGGTAACGCAGGTCGGTAACGCGTTCCTTTTTTGTTAGAGTAACGAGTAACGTATTTAGTTACTTTTTTTAGGTAACGGATACAACACTGACCACTTCACATAAGCTTCTTCTAGACATATTCTAACGTCCGTGTTGGAGTTGCATAGCTATTTTACCACGTTATTAATAAAAGATAATAGCGCACAATTACGCGATTCAAACACGTCCTCGTCCTGACGCTCTCCGCGCCGGGAAGTTTGCTTCAGTACTCCTTGCCTTTTAAGTTGTTAAGATTTCGATAGGAATGTTCACAATTGCGGAATTCAAGCTTTCGCACTCCCAACGAGCTCAAATTTTGCCAGCACTAATGAACTGGATTCGACATTTATCAGCTGTTGTACGCTTCGTTTTGCAATTAATTATCCTTTTCAGTGTTGTAACAACCTACCCGAAACGAGATTACTTATATTTTTCCTTCATTAACTATGAACCGCTGCAAATCACTCTCTCGCCTGACACTTACACTGCAGGACGAACATCGCAGCGGCTGCTCATCATTTACGCAGCATATCGGAAGAAAAAGTAGGAATTGCTATTTTCTTGCGCCCAGCGCGGAACAAACAGATAAGCACCAAACATCACGCGAATACTGCGACCCTCCGGTGCCAGGGAGATGACTCTTTACCGGCCGAGATACTGCGGCGATGCGCCTTAATTAAAATTCGGTCTTTTCTTCGTCACGCGACGTTCCAGTCTTACGTAACAGAGGGGGCACCTCTTTTACGTGAGATTGGAACTTTCCAAAGGAATATTGCAAATTACGCGCTAGTTTCTAGACAAAAAAAAAAGAGGGGTGTGTCCTATATTGTGACGCCGTACACGCTTCCCGCTGAAACGATGGCCCGCAAGTTGTTATTAAAGAGTTCGCCGAAACATTTTGGTGAATAGCCATTCCAATGAAACTGACAGGGTCAAAGTGTTGCCGCTTCGACGCCATGTGCGAAGACGACGGGTCTCTGGCTGTCATAACACTTTATGAAAAATCTGTTGCCTGAAAAAAACAAACAAAAACTCGGTATACCTGGACCACTACTTTGTCCGCCAGTGAGTACAAAACTACATAAATATTGGAACAGCCTTGTTCGTACTCCACTGGAATAGCAGTGATACCCTTCTTTAGTCATTTTCAGTCGTGAAAGGGCGTACCCTATAGATACACCTGCTCTTTCGAGCATCCCTAATGGCCCGGATGACACGTGCTCTACCGTTGGCTCAACTCTAGTTCTACATTTGAACAGCAAAAGCGCGCAGGAAGGCGACATAAGGGATATCCTCTCCGCGTGTGCTATAATGGCCTGTCCCTTGGCTCAAGTCACGAACCAAAAAGACTGAATTCGAACGTTACCACATATCCCCAACACTTCGCTTAGTATAAACCCAGATAACTTATTTTAACCATGTCACCAAGTTCAAATGTTTTTATTACGCCTAGTCACCTACAACAGCAAGAATTTACTTCAGACTCTCTAACTATAGCAAACATAAACGGTGTCTAACGGGAATACATGCCGGCTTCGCTGGTGAATGTCCGGTCACGTCGGTGCAATGTCTTCCAAATCAGTAAAGGCTTGTGTAGCACGCGTACCGACGTCTCCTATTTCCTGCGTGCGTAATCGAACGCGTCTCGAAGGTGCCGAAAATCTGTGAACCAAAGGCTGGGGCGACGTAACACATTTCCGAGAATGACCTTAATTCCATTCCTGTCTCTCGAGCAGTGGATGAACACGTACGGCAGCGTACGTGGAATGCACAGGCAGATGACGTCGTGGTCCGGTGAAGAGGTATCGGCGTACGTAGACAAAATGCCAACGTAGACTGCGTCTTCGCGCTCAACCTTCTCGAACGCACTACTGACGCCCGGATACGCCAGGGCGGACGCCAGCCGCTCATGTAGTGTGAACCTTCCTGACAGCTCCGTCTCGTTGAGGTAGTACGACCGCCACGAGTGGATATGGTTTTTCTCCGCGAGGTAGCAGTAAAGC